>JAEMWC010000262.1:632500-640000 GCA_016490735.1 Pachyseris speciosa
AGCAGCAAGTTACAATAACTTAGGAACTGTTTACCGTGATCTTGGACAGTACAGTAAAGCTAGGGAACAGCATGAGAAAGCGCTGAACATTACACGAAATGTTTACGGTGAACATAATGATGCTGTGGCCAGCTGTTACCACAACCTAGGAACTGTTTACCATACCACTGGACAGCACAGTCAAGCTAAAGAACACTATGAGAAGGCACTTAACATTAGAAGAAAAATTTACGGTGAAAATCATGGTGATGTAGCAGCAAGCTGTAATAACGTAGGAGTTGTTTACCATGACCTTCGACAGCACAGTCGAGCTAAGGAATACTATGAGAAAGCACTTAATATTAGAAGAAAGATTTACGGTGAACAACATGGTGATGTAGCGGCAAGCTGTAATAACTTAGGAGTTGTTTACCATGACGCTGGACAGTACAGTCAAGCTAAAGAACACTATGAGAAAGCACTGAACATTTTACGAAAGATTTACGGTGAACAACATGGTGATGTAGCAGCAAGTTACAATAACTTAGGCATTATTTACCGTAACCTTGGACAACACAGTCAAGCCAAAGAACACCACGAGAAAGCACTGAATATAAGAAGAAATGTCTACGGGGAACAACATGGTGCTGTAGCAGCAAGTCATAATAACTTAGGAGTTGTTTACTGTAACCTTGGACAGTACAGTCAAGCTAAAGAGCACCACGAAAAAGCAATGAACATTTATAAAAAAAATTATGATGAACATTGTCCGGATGTCGAGATATGTAAGCGCAATTTGAGAACTCTGGAGAGAAATTACTCGCTAGATAATCAAGCTGTGAACAAATGTTGTATTATTCTTTAAGGAGAAGACAGTTCAACTGTTATATGAGAATGGGAAAATTTATCTTAGGGTAAGGCTAGTCCCAATGACAGCTGTTTACGCACAAAATGCATTCAAAACCTAGATTTGCAAGTAATTAAGTGCAGAACAGTGAATCTGGATGTTTTGAGGTTTTTCTTTAGAGCGGCAAATAAAATGAGCAGAAAACAAAACTGATAATAACGGTAAATGCAATTTAAAAATTTAATGCGAAAACTTAACAAGCAAGTTGAGCATGTTAGTTTAGCATTACATTTTTAAATTGTATTTACCGTTATTATCCGTTTTGTTTTTTGTGATATTATTGGTTAGTTTAATTTGTTTACATGTACGTTTGAATTTATAGAGAAGCATTGTATTAATAGTTATATATACTGATTATCTTGAAATCTTTTACCACTGTACTCATTTGGCTGAAGATGATGTTTGAATTATTGAAGCATGTTTCAGAAACTTAAAAGCGTTGTTGTGTTTTTAAAATAATTAGTATTAATAGGTATTTTTTGATTTAGTGCTAGCCAGGTTACTTCGAATCCACGCTATTTGGAACTGCTGGACACATACTCCAAACACCGCCCACTGCCAGGATATTTGTTGTCGAAGCCTTAGCCAATTGGAATTTTTCCAAACAAAATGATTCCTACTTGCGGACAATTTGATTGCACTTCTTGGCAACATGTCTTTCCATGCCACAGTTCCGACACACGTACTTAGATATAACTGCGCGACACTTTTCTCGAGGGTGACTAGGCCTGGCTCCTCAATAATTGCGCTCATTTTGGTGCGATCCTTTGCCAACGTGGTGTGCATTATATGATTGGGTTACTGTGGAAGCCCTCAAGTTGAACATTTTTTAAGACTTGTAATAGTGGAAAGAAAGAAAAGAGCAATGGATGTGAAGTGGATTTCCAGGGAGCATGCCGAACGTATTACAAGCGTATGGGCACCCATGCCATACCCATTCGATGGCGAAGAATGCGAATGCGACGATGAAGAGATTTTCATCACTCCTTCTTCTACCCAGACACCAACACCGAAAAACACAAGCCAAAAAATTATTCAGTGAGGAAATATAGAAAATGGCCATCCCAAACAAGCACTCCAGTACCCAAGAATGCAAGATCGATACATCCACTGTTGGCTTAGCTGTGCGCACCATATTTCAACGGTCAAATACTGATAAGTCACTGGGCGGGAGTCTTTAACTTTGATAAACGAATATATCGCAAGAAATTTGGTGGCGAAGGACAAGTCCAGTGGTGATACTGTACCTGCGGTCATGTTAAACGCAGACTGCAGACTGCAGACTGTGCAGACCGTGCACACTGTGTAGATAAAGGGCAAAGACAGACAAAGGAAGTTTTTGTTTGCTTTTTTTACACTCTGATTTGCATTTGATTAAGGTGTGAACACTTTTTTCTTACTCTTTTGGTAACATTGGAACGGTTTTCATTTTTTTGGACCATCTTTAAGTATGTTTCCGTTGAGGACATGCCCCTCAGTACAACCTCGGATGCTCCGTTTACCTTTCTAAAATCAATGAGCTCAGCATTGGCGTCTAAATAGCCAATGCGACCCGAGTGGCCAAGTTTCCACTCGTCCTGCATCGTAACAAAAAACTTAAAGAGTAGGCTAGGAGAGCGTAAGCTAAAGTCAATAATGTCCAAGGAAAGCTATTGTTCGTCCTCGCAACAAAATTGGAGAAACTTGAGACATTTGCTAGTGATTTGCCTCCTGCGCTTGACGTTCACTCTTGCAACCTCCTCCATTCCCTGTAAGCCATGGTAGGAGTTCCACGGTAGGAGTCCTCAACGATTGGACTTGAACTATCAAACGTGGGTACAGACTTGACCATGTTTGCTGGCTTTGTCTCTTTTCTTCATCTTCTAGACTTTTTCCTGCTTGACTATGGGAATTTGATGGCTTTTCATCAAAATGATAGAACCAACTGTGTTTTCTACAGCCTCGTTGTGATATGAATCCATCGTGGCCGCACTCCTGAACTGGACAATGAAACAAACCATCAACGTCATCTTCTTCTAAATGAAGTCTCTTTGGTCTTGGAGATGCAGCTGCTATTTTTGACTAATCAATCTCAGGTTTTCGCTCACTCATCTCGTAAATGGAAATAAAAGTAAGCTCACTAAAGACTCGTATATTTAACAATTAGATTATGAGCTCGAGATTTCTATCGCGCGATAGAAATCGAGAGCGAATAATCTAATTGTTTTAGTATAAATCTACTAGTCGTTCAAAACTAAACAAGTAAGTTATCTAAATTCTCCTTCTCAACGGCTTCGAAAACGTGAAGAAGCGGCCGCCATTTTGTTGACAACCGCTACTCACTATCTATCACAGAATAGATAGCGAGTAGCGTAGCCAATCAGAGAACGGCATTCGTGATAGACCAGTAGTAGATTTAAACTAAATACTGATATCGTAAAGCTTGTGGGATGTGGCTGGAGTGACAAGGATACCTCACAAATTAATGTGATCAAGTAAGCTGAAGCCACTCAAAAGGCACTAAGGCCACAAGGTAGCGGGCATTACCCCTTAAATCTACCAAAGCAAAGATTGAGCCCAAGCATTGGCTGCTAATGCTTGGGCTCAATCTTTGCTTTGGTAGATTTAAGGGGTAATGCCCGCTACCTTGTGGCCTTAGTGCCTTTTGAGTGGCTTCAGCTTACTTGATCACATTAATTTGCGAGGTATCCTAAATACTGATATCGTTGCGTGTGATTCTTTGGATCACAATCGACTTTCCACCAATTAATGATGTTCTCCTCGGTACCTACCTCAACTTGCTCAATCTTGCCCGCCCCCTCTTTGTTCCTTCTCAATTGTGACCTCACATAGAGTACTAAAGTGATGACGTCACAAAAACTGAATTTGTGAAATTATGGGATTTGTTTGGATATTCAGAAAGAACACAATCAAAAAGACCTACTTGCCAAAAAATCAGCATTTTCTTACAGTTTGAGAGCGAGATATTAGCACCGTTATGCTTTGCTGACTCCATACAAATCCTTCTAAATTTTATTTACTTCATAACGTTATGAACCAAGTCAAATTTAGAAGGATTTGTATGGAGTCAGCAGAGCATAACGGTGCTTTTGTTCCTAAAAATATTAACGGAACAAATTGTTCCTTTTCCCTGAAATAAATAGGAACTTTGTGTTCTTTGGTTTCGAATTTAGCTGACATTTGTTCCAAAGGACGGATTTCATAAAGGAACAAAAGTTGGGCTTCTTAACCCTGTTACGTTTATTTGAATTACTTAAGTGGAATGCCAGTAAGCTAGCAAGAGCAGCTAAGTGCTTTTCCACTATAAACAAAGTATTTACATTTTTACCTTTGCATGATCAGTTAATTTGTTCATGTAGGAACAAAACCCAGAAACTCTCGGAACACTTGATTTTCAAAAACTCATTATCTCTGGTGTCTCATCAAACTACATGTAATTCTACAGATGTTAATCATGAAAAGAATTGCCCAGCGGCACCGAAAACAAACTAACAAGAAAAACAAAATAATTTCATGCCAAAATCTGGGTTGTAATTGTTATTCGGAAATGTGGATGATAATGACGATGTTGATAGTGATGGTGATGATGTTGTTTAACAGTTCCTGCCTGGCGGATTTCTTTCTGAAGTGAATAAGAAAAGTAAACAATGCGTGAGTAATTCCATAACGAATACATGGGTATAAAGATCACGTCTAGCATTTATTGGGTCAGAAAGAATTGGGATGTACTTGCAATAGTGCCATCCAAACCAGGGATAGAGCAAAAATATATACACTTTCAAGCATAGGCATACGGGCCGGAGGGGCTGGGGGGGCTGCAGCCCCCCCCCCCCCTTCCAAATTTTGGGCAACTCAGATGTTTTTGGGCAGCAAGAGAAATTTGGGCAAAGCCAGTTTTTAAAGAGGTTTCCATGTTGTTTTTTCGAAGAGATAGATATTTTCCACGAGACAGTAGTTGCCTAGCCTCCCACGCAGACGTCGTTTGGCTCGTCACGCAATCTTTCCTCCCCAAAGGAAAGATTGCGTGACGAGCCAAAAGACGTCTGCGTAGGAGGCTAGTAGTTGCCTAGCACGTAACGAGTTTCTGGTGATTAGTGAATAGGATCATATGTTGATCTACATATTTGAAATTTCAGTTTTTATTGTTGGACACTGTACTGCACTGCACTAGCTGGTGTAGGGTATTTGCAGTCGCGGATTAGGCTACATGACTGTTTCAGAAATGCTGGAGACAATGCACAAGAATGATCTATTTGATATGTTTCCAGAATTTTCCATGTGGTACATATCCTTGCAGTGATACCTGCTACGTCGTGTTGTGCAGAACGACCATTCAGTGCGTTGCGCAGATTGAAAACTTACCTGCGCAGCACCATGTGGTAACAACGTGTCAGTGACATCGGACTTACTAACATTGAAAGGGCATATGCCGACTCTGTAGTCAATAATGACATGGATCGTATCATTGATATCTTTGGCCGTCGAAATGGCAGAGACACCCATTTCTTTTAACATGTTTTATGAGCTCATATGAGAGATTCATATGCATATGTAAGAATATTTTTCACTTTATATGTCGGCCTATGTTAGTGCATCGTATGACCCTGGTTTTTTTTTCCGACTGTTTCATAAATATTTGGGCAACTTGCGAGAATTGTTTGGGCAAATGGTTCACCGCCCTCCCCTGGCAAAAAAATGCGCGTGCGCTTATGCTTTCAAGGTCGCGCAGGACCCTTGGTCATTTCAAATCTCTCAATTCTGCCCTAGATCAATGTCAATGAAACTTAATGGGCATACTGGGCATACTGAATTGCGTCATAATTGTCATAACAGGGAAACAAAACTCTATGGTGATATTTTGAGCTACCAAAGTTAAGATTTACAGAAGGGTAAATTTTGTGTCCACGCTTTCAGCTTGAGAAGTGTCATAAGATAAAGGGTTGTATTATCTAGTGATAAATTATAACCTGTTTTGTAAGTTATTGGCTTATAAGGGCGTAAAGAGATAAGGATTAGATTTTGAAACCTTCGACCTTCTTGCACAAACTTATTTTTGCAAATTCTGTCACATCACACCTACGTGTATCAATTGTTAAAATTCTAGATCCGCAACCGAAACTCGAACTCAAAATTGCAATTTTCCCGACTCCGAAAATCATAACAAAGAAATAATTTATTATACAACAGACACCAATGTGCGCTTTTAAAGCTGTGGATCTAATTTATTCCAATCCCTTCCAGTGCAGGTAAATGTGCAGTATAACAGTCCAGAAGTAGCGCTCGAACACGTAAACTCGCTCACGAGCGTATGACACGCGTGGTAGGCGTGCGAAGGTCTCTTTCCATTTGCTTGCCAGGTTTCAAGTCCGAGCACGTTTACACAACAGACCATCACAGCCTCTGTTTTGACAACAGTCACTCAACGAATCGAAATTCTGTTGTTCATAATTCATAATTGTCTTCATAATTCTCTGATTATGTGGGACGTAAAAGAACCACTAGGGACGTAAAAAAACTCTGGCAGTGACCACCCCTAATGTCTGTCTTAAGTTGATATTGACATTACGGGGGCACTCACAACTCAACTTCATTAATTGTAAACTGCGTTATAAGCAGTCTGGCAAAGTCCCCCGGCCAGTGTTGTAATGCGCATTTGAATATTGCATAGAAAATGCGCAATATAAATGTGATATATTATTATTATTATTATTATTATTATTATTATTATTATTATTATTATTATTATTATAATTATTGTTGTTGTTGTTGTTCTTGTGCCCATTGCGAGTGACAGCCGTGTGTTTTGTTTATTTTTAGCGGAGCTCCGGCGGCCCGAAGGGCCGCGAAGCGGAGCACCATTGGTAAGAAAATATGGTAACCCATCTGTTCGGGAAAATTTGGTTTTGGTCACCGTATGTAGGTCATCGAGGTCGGCTGTTTTTGAAGTTGACCGCTGATCAGTTACTGGCGTTTGATTGGATTGCAGGCTCAAGCCAAGTGTACGACACCCAAACCAAAACGAGGCTTAATTTTTCGCGCGCCTTCTGCGGCTCAAGATTTCACATTCAGTTGGTTTCTTCATTTTCAGCAAAACAACTTCATCTTCTCTCGAATTTCTTCGCGTAAAAGGCATAAAAATCAGGAACTAGTTTGAAGATACTACGGAAGGTGAATTTCCAAGTGCTAAAACGGAAGAGTAAAGTGGATCCACTTGCCTGGCGCTCGGATTGTGTGGATGAAAAGCAAAATGATTCAAAGCTTCCTAACATCCGCTGGGCAGGTGAACTCTTCATACCTTCAGTCGGGGTATTCCGCCAGTCAAGCAGGGCAAGCTGAAAATCTGAGTTGGTAGCGGCAGCTTTCTTCATCAGATTCTTGGACGTCTTCACTGCATTTTCAACTTTACCGTTGCTTTGTGGGTACTCGGGTGAACTGGTAATGTGTTCAAACTCATACATTGCAGCAAAAGCTGAGAATTCGTTCGAATTGAACGGTGGACCATTGTCACTGTGGAATGTATCTGGAATTCCATGAGTGGCAAAGCGTTTCTTCAACTTTCCAATCACTGCAGCTCCTGTTTTTGCCTTGTGCAGCTCGTCGATCTCAAAATAGTC
>JAEMWC010000262.1:642500-645000 GCA_016490735.1 Pachyseris speciosa
TGTTTACAACACTTCAACAAATCTTCTTTAGGCTCAGGTACGGGCTGTTTTGGACCTTTGCTACGTCGTTTCGGTGGCGCTTTCGATTTTCTTCGTTTGTCTAATGCATTCACAGTATCCACTGGCTTGCCTATACTTGCAGATTGCCCGCTGATCGCCTTGAGATGAGCGCTGGTGGCTTCAGCCGATCTGCAGATATCCAAACACTTTTCCAGCGACAATTTAGCCTCTTGCAGCAACTTTCGTCGGACGTTGTTCTCGGTAATACCGCAGACAAGACGATCGCGAATCATTTCGTCTTTCAAAGCGCCGAATTCACACGTGGCTGCCAAAGCTCGCAGTGCCGTAGCGTAAACATCGATGGATTCGTGAGACTCTTGTTTTCGGTTGTTGAACCGGTAACGCTCGTAGATAATATTTGTTTGGCCAATGCAATGGGAGTTCCATAGATCTAGAACGACGTTTATGTCCTGTTTCTCATCCTCAGAGCGGAACGGCAAACCGTTGTGTACCTCGAGCGCTTCGGCGCCAATGCACGTGATGAAGGTCGCTACACGAAATTTACTTTCTTTTTCGTTTAGTTTCGTTACGGTTTCATAGGCATCCCAGACTTGCTTCCATTTTTTCCAGTTATCGGAAAGTTTTCCTTTCAATTCCAGCCGTCCTGGTGGAGGAACATTCGATGTAAAAGTCGGGAAGGAAACTGGCTGTGTTGAACCAGCGGTCGAGCCAGAGGCGGTCGAGTTTTCAGTCATTTCTCGATTTCAGGTCACTCGTGAAGGCTTCCAACTGAATCTCGAGGAGGACGATAGTCTAAAATAAGTCTTCTGACACCATGTTACGATTCCTCTTGAAATGACTAGCACAAAGGCAGTTGGAATCAATAAATTTAATATGGTGAAGTCATCATAGCTCCAGCAACTTACAAGTGTCATTGAATCTTCCTGCAAGCACATGGAATCTAACGCATATGATTCGCTATGTCGTGTCACGTGATAAAGGGTTGCGTGACATAACGTTACACTCACCAATACAGGTTACTTAACAGTTCACCGGTATTAATGGGAGGAACGAGTAGCTCAAACTTAGTGGAAGAAGTTCTTCGTTTGGACAAACAGCTTGCTATTTTTGGAGATTCGTGTTTTTACTAAAGTGGATACGTATTTCAAGAACATCTACATCACAGGTAAATTAAATAAATTGAAGCTTAACATTTGGTTTAATCGTTGTCACTTTTCTTGGATCAGGAATCTGATGAAAGTTGTATTTTTCTTTCGACTGGACATAAATAACCATCATCTCTACTCGCTTTGGACGCAAAGAAGTAGTTGAATTGTTTCAGTTTATTTTGCTGTTTTGCTTGCAAGCGATCGCTAACGAGTGTTTTTACTCCTCTTCGCTGACTGTTGCCTGACTGTGCCTCAACAGCGTTAAGAAATCTTATTAACACGTCATCGCAATGAGTCCTCGTAAAAAAGGATTAACCCCCGGCTAAACGATCAAACATTTTCACCCAACATCGTGTTTGCAGGTTTTTGTCAAACATAACGTTGGGTGGCTAAACGCACAAACAACGTTTGACCAAACACTAGACAGAGTGAGTACACAGAACGATTTTTTTGCGTATTATCGCTGAAATTTCGACGTTATTTGGTTCATTTGGTTGCATACTTTGTTGGTTGGGGTGGCTAAATGATCAAAAATTTGTTCCTAATCCAGATCTAGATAAAAAAATGGAAAGCCATTTAAAAGCAATGTTGACAGATGTGGCTAAACGGTCAAACATGCTCGTCCAACGGATGTTGAATGAAATGTTTGATCGTTTTCTGTTTTTTTAAATTTGTATTCGTACAAACATACGTGTTGTATATTGTTTTCTAGTAATGTTGTAATGTTTTGAGGTTTTTGAACCGCGGTCAATTCCTATTGACTGCTCTAAACACAAAATATTGGCGCAAGGAAAGCCATGGGTAGTTGTTCAATACCAGTACAAAAGAAAAGTTATAATCGTGGAGCTCCGCTTTTAGGCTTAATTGGTTAAATCTAGATCAGTATTAGTCTTCACAACATGCTGGCCAATAGTATTTGTGACTTCACACAACAACTTAATGCCCCGTTCAGAATGAGCTGAAGCGTCGAAGCGTCGAAGTCTGCCTCGATAGTGTAAATAGCGCTTCTTTAAGGTTTCAGTTTCCATTCCCGCTGCCATTGGCCGGCAAGCTTTGCCTAGCCTTGCCTGATAACGAACAGAAAACCCAGTGGCATTTGGACGTTTAATTGCAGCAAATTGGTAGGGACATCATGTTTTGAGAAAGCGAGATGTTATGTTATGTTAATGAATTATATCGAGTGAATTTTATGTTATTTTGTTGTTTTATTGAGAAAAAGTTGACCCCTTTGTCCGAGCCAGCAGCACTCTCGCATGCTCTGATTGTCTCACCGTGACCGAGTTGACCCAGCTAGGCGAGCCAAAGTGTTTCAGTATGGAGAAAAATTGCCT
>JAEMWC010000262.1:650000-682500 GCA_016490735.1 Pachyseris speciosa
TTGTAGAATACATGTGTTGTACTGTTTATGTTCAGTGGACGGTTGGCTCATTTGCATGGAGTGTATAATCTAATAGATAAAACAAACGAATATGGTTTTGCTCTACAATTTTCAACGTTGTTACTAATAAAGATTAAAGATTTGGACACGCCTCAATCAGTTTAATTAAGTACGTTCTGACAGTTTGAGGTTTACCTACCATCATTTTTTTCAAAAAGAGTTGGAGTTATCGGGGAAAATCTGACTTAAGGGGAACTAAAATTTGTCAGAATTAGAGAGGAGTTCCAGTGGGAGCTGAAAGCAGCCCTCTCAACTCAAGCATTAAAAATAGCAAAATATACAAAATGATTACATTGCCTTCAATAGAAATTGCCATTGAGCATATGTACGTCAACCATGTCTATTTTTTATTACCACACAGAACTGTCTTTCCTCAATGGAGTACACACCAGACCAATTGAACTATTTTGGAATATGTTACATCGTCTTCAACTTGGTTCCTGAAGGACTGCGGGATATCTTCAAGGAAGAATGGGATTTTCGATACAAGACAACAACCTATGGAGAATGGAAAGATACTCCGCAGAATGGGTACAATTTCTTTTATGAGAATCTTTTGAAAAAAGCGTTTAATCTGCGAAATTTAATCAAAATTTAAAAAGTACGATAACTGGAAAACAGAGGCTGATGTCTTAGTATGGACACTTGATTTATGTACAACTGAATAAGTGGCACCTACCATTTGTACAGGTAATAGCATGATTTGTAGTGATACTTGGCATAAATACCATGTGTGATATTTCAAAATTTTTATGCATAATTTCACCATGTCTATTTTTTATTACCACACAGAACTGTCTTTCCTCAATGGAGTACACACCAGACCAATTGAACTATTTTGGAATATGTTACATCGTCTTCAACTTGGTTCCTGAAGGACTGCGGGATATCTTCAAGGAAGAATGGGATTTTCGATACAAGACAACAACCTATGGAGAATGGAAAGATACTCCGCAGAATGGCCGTGATTCATGGCCAGAAATCTCGGACATCACATTTCGTACGACTTACATTCACGCTGTCGCGTAATGGCCTTAACCGCTGATTTCAGCGGTGACCTCCGGGCTCATATTTTTAGGACAGATCGAGGGGTGAAATACAAACATGTTTATGGTCAAATGAACGCCGCTGGCTGAAGGTATTGCCAAAACGAGCAATGGCGGACAAAATCCACGAAAAAAGCTATCGAACGATGCCTTTTGAGGGACATTTGAGGCACATTTGGCCGAGATATCGCTTGTTGAACTCAGAGCAGCGCAGCTTTACTTCTTTTTTATTATCGAAATGGAAAGGGTTAGTTTTCTTGAATCTCCGAGAGAATCACGTTGTTTATAATACCAAATATACAGGATTTGCGTGCGAGAATACGGTGCTAAGAGCGGGACTTTGTTGTCTTCTTCTTCATGGGACGGACGTGGATCTGCGTGACATGTCGACCTTCCCGTGGTCTTATTTCATTTTGTACGGTTTTTAGCAGCCGAAAAGAAAGGTAAGTTTACAAGCTGAAGATTTGTTTTTTATTCTGAAAATAGCGATCTATCTGCATTTTTTGACTCGATTTTGGCAACTTCCATAGCGACTTTAGATTTCCGATTATTTGCCAGCAAATATATTGTCTTCGCTTCTTTTTTCACTGATTTATAAGGTTTTGACTGGAACTGAAATTGCAAATTGACATCCTTCCGAAAGAAAGGTATGGAATTCGTTTTTCCGGTAGATTTTTTAACTACAATATCGCTGAAATGTTTTTTAATAACGCTCGATTCTGGAAAACGGGAAAACGGTATTCATTGTGCTAGTATTTTCCGTAGCTCCATCACTTCTCATATAAAGCTTTGTAATTTCGTACGCCATTTTTGATATTGATTGGGAAAAGCC
This sequence comes from Pachyseris speciosa, assembly GCA_016490735.1. Lineage (NCBI taxonomy): Eukaryota > Metazoa > Cnidaria > Anthozoa > Scleractinia > Pachyseridae > Pachyseris > Pachyseris speciosa. The sequence continues at coordinate 651,939 of JAEMWC010000262.1, forward strand.
GCTACTACCGTGCGGGCTCAAATGCCCGAAATTTTCGGCCATGTCTACAATAACGAAACTCGACGAAGTCGCGCAAAAAATGCAAGATATCTGGTCTCAATTCATAACGACAGCGCAGCAGAGTGGGACTGCAGTTGTCTGTTTTTTGCGATTCTGTACTCAGACAACATTGGAACCACACTCAGCCCAGCTGTTAATAATGACGTCGATGACCTTCGACAGGTGAGAAACGAAGTTGCTCATATCAGTGAGGCTGAACTAACCGACATTGAATTCCATAATCTTGTCGCAAAGGTGTTAGCTGCATTCAACTCTTTAAACCTGTCAGCCATTGCAGCTGAAATCGAAGCCGTTAGAAACCAGTCTAGCTTTCCCACTGCTGAAGTCAAGAGCTTAAAGATCCAGGCTGATAATCTAAAAGCTGAGTTGAAGCAAGCAAAGGCAGATTTACAGACAAAAGAGGAAGAAGTTGCTGAAGTTGATAGTCTAACACAGGAAATCAATTTAAAAGTTAAGTCTTTTTGCAATCTGACATTCAAGCCATCTCATGAAATCATCAGGCGTTCAAATGATGTCACGAGAATCATGAAGAAAATGGAAGATATGGAACGAGGAAGTAACGGAGCTGTCAGCACCATTTACTTATCAGGAAATCCTGGATGTGGGAAAAGTCAAGTCGCTCGTCAGATTGGAGAAGAGGTCTTCAACAAAAGATCACAAGAAAATACAGGGCTGACATTTGTTGCAACCCTGAATGCAGAAACCCTTGAAGCACTGGCTGATTCTTACATCGGTCTGGGTCGAAAGTTGGGAATTACTGAATACACCTTGACAAGCCTGGCGACCTCGAAAGTCAGCAGCCCAAAGGAGACCATTAAACTTCTGACGCGTTTGATTGTACAGCAGATCAAACAGTTCTCTAAGTGGTTGATAATTGCTGACAATGTAATTTATCTATCCTTGGTTCGAAGCGATCTGCCTCCAACCGGCAGTGATGAATGGGGCCACGGTCAGGTATTAATTACCACTCAAGATGGCAACTCAATTCCTTTCAATGCTCCTCATACCTACCACGAATCTCTTAGCAAAGGAATGCAGCCAGATGATGCAGTGCAGCTATTACAACAAGTATCCCAAATAGCGAATGAAGGACAGGCTGAGAAGGTCGCTGAGGTCCTCGACTATCAGCCACTTGCGTTAGCAACCGCTGCGTTTTACGTACAAACTGTTGTGACCAATGGTTCTCCGATCTTTAGTTGGACAAGCTACCTGGAAACTTCGCAGTGGGGAACGCGAGGCAACAGAAGGAGCTTTTGCCGAACAGAACTTGGCTTATTAAAAAACAATGACTTCTTGTATTAAAATGGCAATAACTAGAGCTGCTGAAAGCGACGAAGTTCTCCACCAGGCATTTAGTTTGTTCTCACTTTGTGCACCCGTTTTCCTTCCAAGTGAAGCTGCTGTAAATTTCGTGAAATCTCGCGCAACAACCCAACCAAAGGAACTAATCAAGGCGAAGATTTTAAAATCTCCGTTGATCACTTGTTTGTACAACGAAGATGGAGAACCGGCTTATTTAAAGGTACATAAAATTGTTTATGAAGTATGCAAGACAACTTTTCAGACTTGTGGTTTCGAAAATGCAGATAGCACTGAGTGAGCAGCTGTAGCAATCAGGACTTTTCATTCTCTAATCAAGACTGAGCGTGATCAGTTATTATGTAGTGAACATGAATGTGTCAAGTTCCGGAGAATTACAGATCACTGCAGAGAGATTCATGAACGTCTTACCACCAGCTATGAATTAAAGCATCAGGAGGAGATAGGATTTTTACACTTTATCACCTCTGGGGATGTAGCTTCTTATGGTATGGCGTCAACTCCTGGACAAAATGTTCATCTCGTCCTGCCGCATAATCATGTCGTAGTGTCCTCTTCTCATCTCGCCAATTCATCGAGTCAACTCGTCGTCTCGTCCAGTTTATCTCAAAGTGTCGTCGAGTTATCTCGTCGTGTCGTCGAGTCATCTCGTCGTGTCGTCTTTTTTACGTATTGTCTCGTTGTACCATTACTCGTTTATTCTTCAACTCGTCGTATTACCTTTCAACTCGTCATGTCGCCTTTCAACTCTTCGTCCACTGTTCTTGGAAAAAGAGGTGACCTAAGGACCTTGGGACCACAACTGAGCAATCCAATATGGCTGCCGTAGAGCCCATGGACGAGCTCAAGGAATGTCTTCGTGCTAGTGTTGAAATGCTCCTAGATAAGCTAAATGACAGACTGCATGAGGACATGGATGGTGTTGATTACCTCTGCGTTCAGCTTGATAGAACTCAGAACCTGGTCGAGAGAGCTTCGGGACTGTATGACATTCCCTTGGAAATTGTTGATATTTTAAAAAGTGCTCAAGATTCGTTAAGATCATTAGCGACTGGAAAGAAAGAGTCTTGGGTATTTAATTCTACAGGTTGTCGAGGAAGACCGTCTTTTCATATTCCCCAAGATATGCTGCAATTACACTTAGATTATCAGTTTTCTTTGGCGAAAATAGGGCAAATTTTTGGTGTTTCTAGCAAGACAATCCAAAGACGAATAACAGAATATGATTTGAAAAAAGTTGACTTCACTAATGTGTCAGACAACGAACTTGACAATCAGATGTAAGTAATCAGGTTTATCTCGTTTCATCAGTATTCTCATATATAGCTGAAAGTGTCTCTAACGACCTTCCCCTTAACTTTATTGTAGACTAAAATTCAATCAGAGCTTCAAATGATCCAGAAACTCCAATGATTGTGCAAATTATTGTGCTAAAATCATAGGGATATGATGAATATGTGACTTACACTCATTTTCCTGTGTGGAACACATCTAACTGGTGTTGATAAAAGGTAATTATCATTCAGAAAGGTCGTAGTAGACTTTGTATTTTAATACAGAAGTGATGTTGTCGCTCAAGGGTAAATTCTGAAATCCTTATCCTTATCAAGGAGACTTCATGGGCAGGGCTTGACACCTTGTCTTTTGCCATGATTGATGGTTAACCCTGTCACTCCTAGACTGAGATATGGCGACAATATATGCCATTCTAACTTTTGCATCTGACACTATTCAAAAGAAATCTCTTTGGCAGAAATTTCGCCTAGTACTATTGAAACAATTATGAGCATTTTACAGAAAGAATTTTTTGGGGGGAACGTTTACTTTTCCACTATTAAGAGTGAAAGAGTTCAAAAGAAAAAGATTGCCTCCACCAACTGCACAATGGTTTAAAATCCTTAGGCCTGATTTTTTTATTTGAGGAAAGAGGAGGGCTATGGCACGCCCAGGAGGCTACGTAAGCAGTCAACAACTTGTAAATATATGTCAATTCCAAAATTTTGGCTATTAGCCATTGGGTTGATCTCCATCAGGTGATGCTGTAGCTGTTCTGAAGAAATAGACAGGTCAACTTCTGGGACTTCTACTGCACCAGTGTCAGATGAATCTCTACCCCATGCTTGATTAGGCAAGGGCCCATCATGATCAATGCCATAATGTTCAATTTCATGCTGCAGGAAATAAACAAGTCATAGATAATGAAGGGCTTTGTGGAATAATACCCCCAACTGACCCACTATCTAATGTCCAATTCTCTTTTTCATTCAAAAGCATATAGAAATGTTAACGTTTTTCAGAAGTCAGTTAAGGTGTTATTCCAGGCACCCCTTCATTAGTTGTTAACACATCTGTTTTATGACAAGAACCACCTAGTGATCTCTAGCCATACAGTAGTACAATACATCTGTTACATTTGTCAAGATTTTTTGTTAAGTTTTAAAGAGCCCGACATCTAAGTTTTGAACATTATTTTTTAACATATTGCTATTGTTCTTCATCTTGTTGCATGTTGATAAATTACAATATTATTGGAGATTACAGTTTTTTTTTGAGAATTGCTTGGACAGCCTTGTGTATACTCGGAATAACTGAAATAAGAATTTGCAACTTTACCACAATATCACAATTTACCTGCTCCAAATGCAAATCAATCAGTTGTTGACGAAGACCCCAAACCCAAAACTGAGCTGGAGACATATTGCCCTCGGTTGACAATGGATGATGATTCCACCCCTCAGCAAAAACCTTTAGACTACTGTTGATCCTCTCTTTAAACACATATCTAAGTGCAAACAAATGAACATCATTTCCTATGTCAGGTAGCCCCTCGTTTTCCATGTACTGAAAGAGGCTGTAAAATATATAGAGACATCCACTGAAAACATCTCGCCAGAGTCGTTCTATTCGTTGGTTATGGCAGCTCCTTCCAGCAATGAAGCTGCCTCTATCAGGGCCTCTTAGGGGATGAGTGAACATAAACCAAGCAATGTCGACATTTTCTACTCCTTTGTTACCGCGAACTCTGGAAGGCAATCAAAAAACTTCTACTGCATCAAGGAACAGTTTAAGAACTGTCTGAGCTTTGTTGTCACAATTACATCGGAGGTATGTAATCTGGCGTGAATACCCATCAATTCCACCGTGGACAACAAAACCATCTAAGAATTCAAACAAATGTGGTCTCAAGGTCTTACAATAATAAATAATTTATTGTCCTTTGCATGCCTGGATACTATGCAGCTCTTTAGAACCTCTTAATTCATCGTATCTCGATAGCATGCAGCTTTACTTTTTTGAAGGCCTGGTTCCATTGTCTTTGTTTTTTTGTTCTCAGCCACTCCTGTAAGTGCTCGCAAGGGCTGCATACTGCCTCAAGAATTCTGGGCAGATCAAAACTATGGTATTTTTAAAATGCTTTATACCTCATTTCCACAACAAGCCATTCAGGATAATTTTGCACATTCGCGACTTAAATTAGAAATGTACAAAACGTAGACCTAGAGTTTCAGCCTGAACAAATAAACAATTTTGGTCCAATCAGAGATTCAGAATTTTAACCTTTTCTCGCCACTTTCCTTCTCATCTGTTCATGTGTCATGCTAATTGCACAGATTTAAGTTCAAAGTGCACTTTAATAGTTGTAGAGACTTACCTGATGAGTTTATGATTCCCATCAATGTGCCAAAGGGATAAGGGTGATCTCACAGTGTAAATTCGTCTTTCAACCGTAGTAAGCTGAAGGGCGCGCATCAGAATTCCATCCGGACAAACACGTCTCATGCTGTCTTGAATCCGACGCCACTGGACATGTAGTCCTTTTGCTCTCAAAAAGCCACGCATTCTTCTGTATCCACAGTTGGGGAACACTGCCAAAATATTAAAGCTAAACAAAAACACACATTTCACATAAGTACAAAGTGAAATGCTATTATTTTGTTGCTTTAATGACATGCAAGTGCCACATAAACGTGCAAGCAGACTAAATTGGTGCCAAAGGTTTGTGTCAAGCCCTGCCCATGAAGTCTCCTTACTTTCCCATGATGGGAAAGCAAGGAGACTTCATGGGCAGGGCTTGACACAAACCTTTGGCACCAATTTAGTCTGCTTGCACGTTTATGTGGCACTTGCATGTCATTAAAGCAACAAAATAAGGATTTCAGAATTTACCCTTGAGCGACAACATCACTTCTGTATTAAAATACAAAGTCTACTACGACCTTTCTGAATGATAATTACCTTTTATCAACACCAGTTAGATGTGTTCCACACAGGAAAATGAGTGTAAGTCACATATTCATCATATCCCTATGAGTTTTGCACAATAATTTGCACAATCATTGGAGTTTCTGGATCATTTGAAGCTCTGATTGAATTTTAGTCTACAATAAAGTTAAGGGGAAGGTCGTTAGAGACACTTTCAGCTATATATGAGAATACTGATGAAACGAGATAAACCTGATTACTTACATCTGATTGTCAAGTTCGTTGTCTGACACATTAGTGAAGTCAACTTTTTTCAAATCATATTCTGTTATTCGTCTTTGGATTGTCTTGCTAGAAACACCAAAAATTTGCCTTACGCCAGTACCGGACAGCGGTACGTTACTTTTAGGCTTGCGCGGCCTCGGCTCTCGTGTGTTCGTCTCGTGTTTGTAAGCTCGCTTGTTCTGTTACTGTCATACAAGTTTAATTAAAGCTTCAGTTGTGTTACGAATCGCGTCATCGACTTATCTACACTCCTCTAATTGGCGTGGTGGCAGCTTCCTCGAACCTGCGTCAAGAAATCGACGCCCAAATACAAGGAAAAGCTACTCATTCCTAACCCAGGTACGTCGATACGTCGAACATTTTTCGTCGTTCAAGCTCGATTCTCTGGTAAACCCAATACACAACAACAGTCATGGCTTCTTCTCCACGAGCCCCGAAGCAGTGGAGTCTCTCGAAGAACGAGTCTATAAACAGCTTCGAGAATTGGAGACAAAATCTGGTTTACACCTTGTCACTCGACAGCAATTTCGATCCATTTCTCGCCGATGGCACCACATGGGGAAAGAAGACTAAGACCCAGCCCCTGCGCGGCCTCACCGACGATGGCGAAACAGTACCACTCTCCAAACGCCGAACTGCCCGACAGAAAGTCAATTTCCTGGAACTCATGCTCGGGCAAATAGCCAATTATTGTCCGGTAATATCCCAAAATACCTTAGTGAAGAATTCGACCTCTATCCAGTCTGTTTGGAACATGATACGCGCACATTTTGGCTTCCAGATTACGGGGGCTCACTTTCTGGATTTCGCCAATTTGCATTTAGAAGCTGACGAGCGCCCAGAAGACCTCTTCCAACGACTAATGGCCTTTGTTGAGGACACCCTACTCCGTGCCAATAGCCTGTCCCACCATGGTGAAGTGGCCACCGAAGACGAGGAACTCACTCCCACCTTGGAAAATTTCATTATCCTGACCTGGCTTAAACTGATACATCCTGAGTTACCCAAGCTCGTAAAACAAAGATACGGAACAGAATTAAGATCACGAACTCTAGCCTCAATAAAACCAGAAATATCTCAGGCCCTCACCTCGATGCTCGACGAAATACGCACAGCTGAAGACGCCAAGATTATGCGCACCGCTGTTAGTAATTACCATAAACCTACTAGCAGCAGAACTCCACACAAGGCGAGCACACGACCCAACCGTCCAGCCAGGTCCTGCCCGCTCTGCAAGCAAGAAGTACATAGCCAAAGCCAGACAAATCGCCGACATCCTAGATGATCCCTCTGAACCTGACACCAGACCCTATGTAGATGAATCAGTCAGTGACACTGACGACACCGGATCAGGCCTAAGCACCCATGTCTTCCGCATACAGACTCGCCAGTCACCATACTTGGACATGTTCTATGCACACCACCCAGTGCGCGTAACCATCGACAGTGGCGCCACAGGAAACATGATTCGTCACACCGTCGTCCAACGTCTTGGCTGCCTGGTGACGCCCAGTTCCCAATCCGTCCACCAAGCAGATGGCTCATCCCCTCTGCATGGTGTCGGTGAGACACGCTTCCCTTTTACCCGCGAAGGCCATACATTTACCTTCGAAGGCCTTGTCGTGGAAAATCTTGATGTAGACGTCCTGGCAGGAACCCCCTTCATGGAGTCTAATGATATTGCAGTACGTCCTGCCAAGCGCCAAATAACCCTTGGTGACGGAACTATCCACAACTATGGGTCCCGGTAACGGTCAACTCCGCTGCACGCCGTGCCATTGTGCTACGCTCTCCGCCCACGTCTATGACCGTCTGGCCTGGAGAGTTTCTAGAAGTCGAATTGCCAAGCGAAGCACCCCCTGACTCCGTGTATGCTTTGGAACCGCGAACTGATGCCCCCAGCGTAAGAAAGCTAACAGCTTCCCAATTGTGGCCACAACCAACTATAGTCTCCAGCGTCGCGGGAAAAATACGCATCCCCAACTTAACTCCTGAGCCTCACTTCCTCAAACGGAATGAACACTTCTGTCAAGTACATGCCGTCTACACACCCGAAGCCCACAGCAACAACGTACAGCCACCAGTCTCGCTACCACCCAAGCCACCTGTTCATCAGACCAGCACAAAACACTCTACAAACGTGAGCCTTGACCCAGACAACCTACTCCCTCATGATTTCAGAGCGAAGTTTACATCACTCTTGGATGAATACGACCACATCTTTGACCCAAACATCAAAGGCTACAATGGCGCAGAAGGCCCGTTCGAAGCCAGAGTTAACATGGGTCCTGTGGAACCCCCCCCAACGGAAAGGCAGGCTGCCCCAGTATGCCCGCCACCAACTACTGGAACTCCAACAAAAGTTTGACGAGCTCGAAGCATTGGGCGTCTTTAAACGACCCGAAGACATCAACATCCCAGTCGAGTACTTAAACCCGTCCTTCCTCATCAAGAAACCCAGCGGAGGGTACCGCTTAGTCACCGCATTCGCCGATGTTGGGCGCTACAGCAAGCCCCAGCCATCCCTTATGCCTGATGTAGACTCCACATTACGTCTTATTGCGCAGTGGAAACACATCATAGCAACAGACTTGACTAGCGCTTTCTACCAGATTCCTCTCTCACGCAACTCCATGAAATATTGTGGCGTTGCCACACCATTCCGGGGCGTACGAGTATATGCGCGGTCTGCCATGGGCATGCCAGGCTCCGAGACGGCCCTCGAAGAACTCATGAGCCGAGTGCTCGGTGAACTATTAAAGGAAGGCATCGTAGCCAAAATCGCGGACGACCTGTATTGTGGCGGAAACTCCCCAGGTGAACTCCTACTCAACTGGAAGAAAGTTCTACAGGCTCTGCACAAGTGCGATCTTCGCCTCTCCGCCTCCAAAACAATCATCAACCCTCAGTCCACAACGATACTAGGCTGGGTTTGGAACTCTGGCACTTTAAGTGCCAGCCCGCACCGCATCGCCGCTCTTGCCTCGTGTCCTGAACCTGACACTGTTACCCGAATGAGATCATTCATCGGAGCTTTTAAGGTGCTCTCCCGCGTCATCCCAGGGTGCTCTACTCTCCTTGCAAAACTTGACGACACCGTCGCTGGCCGTGAATCTAAAGAGAGGATTCAGTGGACAGACGACCTCCGTGCTTCATTCCACAAGGCCCAGGCAGCCCTTTTCACTGCTCACACCATCTCACTTCCCATCCCGAGTGATCAACTGTGGATCGTAACAGACGGAGCACTTCGCAAACCCGGCATAGGTGCCACCCTGTACATCACCCGTAATGACAAGTTACGCCTGGCAGGTTTTTTTAGCGCCAAACTGCGAGGCTCACAATTAACGTGGTTACCATGTGAGGTGGAGGCTCTAGCAATCGCCGTTGCCACCAAACACTTCAGCCCATACCTGATACAGTCCCATCATAAGGCCTGCATATTGACCGACAGCAAACCTTGCGTACAGGCGTATGAAAAACTTTGCAGAGGAGAATTCTCAGCAAGCCCCCGTGTATCTACCTTTCTGTCTACCGTGAGCCGTTACCAGGCTTCTGTAAGACACGTATCTGGCTCTGCAATACTACCTTCAGATTTCGCCAGTCGCAATGCAGCCCCGTGTGAGGATGAGGCCTGCCAGATCTGCGCCTTCACACGACTCACCCAGGATTCTGTTATCAGATGCACGTCAGTCCAAGACATACTCAGTGGCAATAAGCATCTACCGTTCACCAGTCGCACTGCCTGGTTGGCCACACAGGCGGAATGTCCCGATTTACGACGCACACGCGCACATCTTCAACAGGGAACACGTCCTTCGAAGAAGCTTACCAACATGAGGGACGTTAAAAGGTACCTCAATTTGGCCACCATTGCCAAGGACGGCTTACTCGTTGTGAAGCGTAACGAGCCTCTCGCTCCCACCCGTGAATGCATCGTTGTCCCCCGGCAGGTACTAGAGGGACTCTTAACCGCGTTACACATCCAGCTTAGTCACCCATCCAGTAATCAACTCAAGGCTGTCACAAAGCGCTATCTCTATGCCCTGGATATAGACAAGGCCATCGACCAAGTGACTCAAGCTTGCCACCAGTGTGCCGCCTTACGTCAGACCCCGAACGCACGCGAGGAGCAGTCAACCTCCCTTCCACCGGATGCCGTTGGCGTTTCGTTCGCCGCTGACGTTATCAAACGATCAAGACAGCTCGTCCTCGTGCTACGTGAATGTGTGACTTCTTTCACAGCCACGACTCTGTTAGAGGATGAGCGACACCACACCCTACGTGACGCCATTATCCGCCTATGTGTCCATATGCGTCCACTAGATGGACCACCAGCCATTATACGCACTGATCCTGCCCCAGGATTCAAGGCACTAACAGAGGATCAACAACTAAAGCATCACAGAATCACAATAGAGCTCGGAAACGCCAAGAATCGCAACAAGAATCCTGTGGCCGAGAGAGCGGTCCAAGAGATCGAAAACGAGTTACTCCGACACGACCCCCTAGGAGGCCCCGTCTCCCTTGTGACACTAGCCGTAGCCAGAGCCAACCTCAACGCGCGCATCCGCTCACATGGCCTTTCCTCTAGAGAGATGTGGACTCAGCGAGATCAATTCTCGAACCAACAAATACCACTGCAGGACCAAAGCATCATCGTTAAGCAGAACGAACAACGTATCGCCAACCACACCAACAGCGAGAAGGCAAAGGCCCCCATCGCGAGGCGCCGCCCAGCTAATCGCATCGTCGTCGGTGATTTAGTCTACCTTTTCTCCGATCGCAACAAGACAGGAGCTCGCGATCGCTATTTAGTCGTAGAGGTAACCGGCTCTTTCTGCAACATCAGAAAGTTTGTTGGCTCTCAACTTCGAAGCACCTCTTACCGCGTAAAGACATCTGATTGCTACAGGGTCCCATCCGAAGTAACAGTCTTCCGTCCATCAGCAGTCAGCAGTGATCCTGACTCCTCATCTGACGAAACCCATCCAGTACAGCCAGTACTTTCCCCTCCATCTCCACCCGTCATACCAAGTGCAATATCGACACCTGCCACTCAAGAAGTTCCTGCTGTCTACCTTCCCGCCGATGAATACGAGCCCTGCGAAGACAATCCCCCTGATCCAGTTTTAGACTCCCCCACCACAGGCAATGACTCTGATACCTGTTCCGCGCCTCGCAGATCCACACGCGTGCGACGTCGTCCCGCACGATATGATGACTTTGTTATGAACTCTGACTGAGTTGTGGACACTATAATCTCTAAGCTTTTGACTCTGAGTCATACAAGTTTAATTAAAGCTTCAGTTGTGTTACGAATCGCGTCATCGACTTACCTACACTCCTCTAATTGGCGCTAATTTCGCCAAAGAAAACTGATAATCTAAGTGTAATTGCAGCATATCTTGGGGAATATGAAAAGACGGTCTTCCTCGACAACCTGTAGAATTAAATACCCAAGACTCTTTCTTTCCAGTCGCTAATGATCTTAACGAATCTTGAGCACTTTTTAAAATATCAACAATTTCCAAGGGAATGTCATACAGTCCCGAAGCTCTCTCGACCAGGTTCTGAATTCTATCAAGCTGAACACAGAGGTAATCAACACCATCCATGTCCTCATGCAGTCTGTCATTTAGCTTATCTAGAAGCATTTCAACACTAGCACGAAGACATTCCTTGAGCTCGTCCATGGGCTCTACGGCAGCCATATTGGATTGCTCAGTTGTGGTCCGCAGGTCCCTTAGGTCCCCTCTTTTTCCAAGAACAGTGCACGAAGAGTTGAAAGGCGACATGACGAGTTGAAAGGTAATACGACGAGTTGAAGAATAAACGAGTAATGGTACAACGAGACAATACGTAAAAAAAGACGACACGACGAGATGACTCGACGACACGACGAGATGACTCGACAACACGACGAGATAACTCGACGACACTTTGAGATAAACTGGACGAGACGACGAGTTGACTCGATGAATTGGCGAGATGAGAAGAGGACACTACGACATGATTATGCGGCAGGACGAGATGAACATTTTGTCCAGGAGTTGACGCCATACGAGCCAAAATTAGCGTTACCGTATTATGAACAGGCTACAACCATCCGCGAAGCAGTTTACGGTGATCATGGACATGGCGATGTAGCAGTAAGTTATAATAAGTTAGGAAATGTTTACGGTGGCCTTGGAAAGCACAGTCAAGCCAAAGAACACTACAAGAAAACACTGATCATTGGAAGAAAGTTTTACGGTGAATACCATGGTTATGTATCAGCAAGTTACAATAACTTAGGAAATGTGTACCGTGCTCTTGGACAGTACAGTCAAAGTAAAGAACACCATGAGAAAGCACTGAACATTAAAAGAAAGATTTACGGTGAACAACATGGTGCTGTGGCAAGAAGTTACAATAACTTAGACACTATTTACCATGACCTTGAGCAATACAGTCAAGCTAAAGAACACTATGAGAAAGCACTAAACATTAAAAGATTTACGGTGAACAACATGTTGTTGTAGCAACAATTTACAATAACTTAGGAAATGTTTACCGTAAGCTTGGACTGTAAAGTGAAGCTAAAGAACACTATCAGAAAGCACTAAACATTAGAAGAAAGATTTACGGTGAACAAAATGGAAATGTAGCAAGAAGTTTCGGCAGCTTAGGTACTGTCTACCGCGACCTTGGACAGCACAATCAAGCTATAGAACACTACGAGTAAGCACTGAACATTAGAAGAAACATTTAGGGTGAGCAACATGGTGCTGTAACATCAGGTTACAATAGCGTAGCCTATGTTTACCATGACCTTGGACAGCACAGTCAAGCTAAAGGGCACTATGAGAAAGCACTGAACAATACAAGAAAAATGTGCGGTGAACAACATGGCGATGTTGCATCAAGTTACAAAAACCTAGGAATTGTTCACCGTGATCTTAAGCAGTACGCTGTAGCTAAGGAGTACTTCGAGAAGGCGCTGGACATTTATAAAACAATTCATGTTGAACAGCATCCTAATGTGCAAAGATGTGATCGTAATTTACGAGCCGTTGTTGACAGAAATTTCTCACAGCATAATCAATCTGAGAATTAATGTTATATTTTTTTCAGAAGCAAAACCTTAAGCTGTCCAGTAACAGAGAACCGGAACGTTTTACCTAGAGTACGACTAGTTTCAAGGACCATCTAACCACAAATTAAATTTGAAAAACTTGATTCTATTGTTTGTCTGTTGTTGATTTCGTCAATAAGTCGTTTGTCATGGTTAGAAATTCATTTCATTCCTGCATGCAGCACCGCTGACCGAGACGCAGGCTCTAGGGATGAGATAGCACAGCTTCGATCGTTTTGTATGAAAAAGTTGAACGACAGAGACGAGGTATGGATTACAAAAAAATAAATTTAATAATACCTCAACAGTTGATATTCTTAGTCATGTGTACAAGTCATTCCTAAGTCATATTCATTTATCTTTCGCGGCAATTTTACTTTGTATGTTTATTTCACCAATACTGGGTTTTCTTATATAATCACTATGGTGGCCATACCATAGGACCAATCATTAGTCCTGTACTAACAGAATTAACTAGTACTTAGGCATACACCAAGTTGTTAGAGCAAGATGGCGGCGAAAAATGAACAAAGATGTCTTGAAGCGAAGACAGTATTTTAACACGCAGGGATCCTCAAATGATTGAAGTCGTCACCCTATCGCGTGCTTGTATTACGAGCCGAACTTTTACCTTTGTTGGGATGAGATGGGAAGGACGAGGATGCATTTTCATAGGAAGAAAACACTGAAATGTGAAAGAGACGAATGTCTTCTTGAAGTTTCGGACCGAACAAATGCGAATTTGTCAATTGTGTTGTCGTCAGGAACCAACGATAAATGGCATTTTGGAGCGCAATGGTCGATTTTATAGACATTTGAATGGAAGACGAAGGTAAAATATATTGTTTGTACTTTTTTGCTGGGAAGTGCGAAACTTAAATCTGCGAATTCAATTTTGCCGAAAACAATATCTAAACACGTTCCACATTCTATATGAGATCGAGCAAATTGTTTACCTTCGTAGCAGCCTGTGCTATTTATTGTAGAAGTTTTGCCTTCTCACATATCTCTGTAAAATTCTGTTGTTTGTGTTCGTAGTGTTTTTTCTAAGTGTCAATAGCTACTGCGCGTGCGTGAAATTTAATTCTGGCCATGAAGGTGCGGGAAGTTGTTGGCAACGGTTCAATAACCTCCAGCACCTTAAAACAACTTATTGATGATATCAACAACAGACAAACAATAGACAAATCGACTAATTTTACTAACAATACGGACATTTGACTAACAGAAGAGGGATCGAAAAGCACCAATCACGGTCTACAGTTTTCACAGCCAATAACATCACGGCTTCAATGACAGACAACTAATACCATCACGACTTCGTTGACCAATCAGATCAACGACCAGAGTACTTATACCATCTCCTGCCGTTACACAAAAATTTCATGCTGCACGGTATGTATTATGTGTTATTTCAAGCATTTGCCAGTAATAAAGCCATAATTCTCTTTGTGGAGGGCATTTTAAGGAGAAATGGCCTTCTTTCTTATATTCCCTAGAGACCATTACCATGGCAACGGAAGTGCTCCTTAAACATTCTGGGAAAGTCAGCTAATAGTCCAGTCGATATATTTATTTGACCCATCGCCATTTATCTCAGAAAAGTACATGAATAAACATCAAAAGTCCAGAACAATCTGAGAAGGGGAAGAAACAAATTTTTACTGAGACAATATACCATTCACAAGAACAGCATGAAAGCGAGGCTACTTACAGTAACCTCATTTCACATGTATTTTTGGCCAAATATTCACGATAATTGAAAGTTCAAAGTCAAATGGAAAGGCATGTGAATAATAAGTTGTAGTTGGCTTAGCTGATACTTTTCTTACAAATACAAATAAGTTTTTCAAGGTCAGCATGAAAACGAGGCTAAATACAAAGCAGCGTGTCTTTGTTGCTTCTCATTAAAAAACGTTACTGGCACCACTGAAATAAGGACAGTCATCTCTGAGACACCCTCAGCAAATACAATTTAAGTAGGGAAGGATGCACAAGTCATGAATCATCGTCATCGTCATCTTCACTAACTGCTTTCAGAGTTATCTGGCTGTAGCTTTATAGAGTTCGTGCAACTCGCGCCTATAAACTGACCATAAGCAGCTGAACATTCGAGGTTGTGTTTTCTGCAGGTGAACTTAGGCTGCTGCAATCTGTCGAGCAGTTACATCTTATTACCCGAGGGAGAGCTTCAGGTGCTGGAGGTAGATGGCTCGTGACAGGGAGAAACGATCCACCACAGGCTTTCCACCTCCATCCTTCGTTGACATGGTTTCACTGACCCCCTTTCACTGTTGGACTTGAAAGTAAACACGAAAACTGTGATACATTGCCGCTGCTGATGTAGGAGGCAAACTCTGTGGCTGAACTTGTGAGGTGTTGGTGGCTATCTTTTCACAGTACCGTCGGTATCGTAGAGAATCCAGGCCTTTGTCAAATTTTCCATTACAAAGATATACCAGAGCCTTTTCTCCTGCTGTGGCAACATACCTTTTTTTTTCCTTCAGCGAGGCCCCCTTGCCAATTCCATGGAGGAGGTATCACATCCAAGGATGGCATAAATGAACAAAATGTTGTTACACACGTCTTCACCTGCACTTAACGCAGGTAAAAAACATACCCCACAAGCACAGTGTCCGCCATTCTTGCACTTTCCACAGCTGTCTGAACTATATGGAGATCAGCATCTACCTGAGAGTGGTGTGTTCGTGAAGGATTGTTTGTTAGTTGAATTTGCCAAGAAGTGGTCTTTTTTTATGGTCAGTTTCATATCTTCAGAGAATGTAACGGTTGTCGCAGTTTTCCCTCCTGTTTGCCTCTGGTGCGTCTTATATCCTTTTTGGAACTGCTATGGTAACCATCAAAGATAACAAATGCAGCACCATACTTCCGTGTCACGTACTGGCAATACACGTCACAGATTTTCCCATATGTAGGGAATCCTCGTGGCCACAGGATCCGATGAAGGAGAGTGCCCCGCAATCAAGCACATGTTGTACTTCACCTTTTGGCCCGGTGGGATCTGAAGGCAGCTTAGCCCAGATAGCATCTGTCAATGCTGGCGTTTGTGGCTTGAGAAGCATTAATGAAGCATCAAACAAAGATGTTGGATCGCTGCATAGCTCATATTTGAACATGGCGCCCATGTCATCCACTGTTTGGGCATCAGTAATAAGAGGCTGAAATAACAACTGTGGATCCACTCGAATCTTCTCTTCATTAACTTTGACAGATGACTTGGCGTTGAAATTGATAACCTGGTTACTTATTTTGAATGAGAATTCTGCAGCTGACCTTCCTGTCATAGAGTCCACATTGCTCTGTCCAACATCTCTGGCCTTTTCAACATTTACAGAACTCTCGGCATATACACCAGTGATGATGTTCATCAGAGGTGCATGAGGCGCGAACAGGTTTCTTACTGCTAGGGCAACAAGCACTTTCTGGATGTCCTTCATGTCGCAGGCTTGACTGGACTTTGTCATATCCTTGTTTGGTTCACTTGTACTTAAAATAATACCTGTGAGCTCTAGCATGGCACTGTTTATCTCTGCACATGCTGGCATAGACAGCAGCCAAATCGTTCGTCGTCTTTCAGTCTTACCACGTCCTCTCAACAAGCCACCACTTGTCTTTAAGCTTCTCGTTAACACTTGGTCTATTACAAGATCGGTGGATAGTGCTGCCCATAACCGGTTGTTTCTTCGAACTACATGAAATCCAGCCTCAAATTTTCTGTAAACATCGGGGTGGTCAGTCTCAATACTGCTCATGGATTGTAAGTACAGTCGGGCAGACTTGGCATACAGGTTGTGCCCTGTAGCAGCTAGATAGGGAAGCATTTGAGACAGAGCATGAACTGATGAAGTCTCCAGTTACCGGTCCGTTCCGCTTTTTGAACATGCGGAGGATGTCAACCATATCCATGTATTGCAGCCAAAGAGAAGCAGTACGGTCGTCCTTCATAAGTTCCTTTGCCTTTGGAGTAGGTGGTTTATTCTTCTTACAACATCAGCTGCACTGACTTCTTCAGCTGACTTTTGTTTCTTCATCAATTGGTCATAGAGGGAAAGCGCTTCTTGAAGATAGGGATTCTCTCTACCATCTGCAGTAGGTGGTACAACTTCTGTTTCCAGAGGGCTTGGCTCATTTGGTATACCGGGAATGGGTACTTTCAGGAGTTTTGAGAGCATGAGTGTGTTGACAGCTGCATCAAACAAGGAGGTGTGCACGCACTGCCCGGAAAATGGCTTAGTAAAGATGTGTTCGACTGCACTTGGAACATAAATTATTTCCAAAAGTTATTTAAAAAGTTATTCAATCCAGGTACGGTCATGACACTTCCAATGCAGCCAAGAAAACTCATCTCGGTATGAAAGCCACCCAGGAACAACACCACTTCTTTGGCGTAGGTCATTTCCCAGAGGTTCAGAGTCTGGCCATTAGCGCGTGCGTCACACTCTATACGCGCGAGATTTGAAGAACGGGAAAAACAAAAACAAATATGGCTGCGCGAGGCTTTCTTCGAGCAAGGCTACGTTTGTCCTGTTCAAAAAGAAATTCGCCTTTATCTGAGGCCGTATGTACTCGATCGACTTAAGTTAATTCAATTTACATAGGAAAATTTGTTTCTAGAGATTGATAATGCATATCAAAGTTCCAAATAGATAATTCCCACCTCTACTGCGATCGATCGTGTCGGAACCCAGGAGGATAAGAAGCTGGGAAGTAATCGTAAAACTGCAAAATTGGGATAGCACTTCAATTTTACTTACAGGTAATACATCTCAACATTCTATTATTTCTCTGCCTCACCACCTCCTGCTGTTTGCCGCGAATCATATCTGCATTTGTGTCAGAACTGCATGCTGTTGACATGTGTTCTCAGGTGTTCAGCGAGCAATTTAGTCAATTCCACGCTTTCGCTTGGTGTTATTTAACATAAAAATGCTTAGTCATGCCACAAGTTGTGGAGAAATTGTTTTAAGTGAGCCCAAACGCTTGGCCAAACAGTAAAAACAACAACTGTGGACTATTACACTCCACCGTACTGAAATCAACTCAGCTCGTGGACTGCAAACAAGGCTACGCTAGGTGCCCGCGCGTGTACGAGTAATGGTTAGCGGCAGTCAGCAAAGCGCATGAGCAAATATCGATCTTATAGAATCCAGATTTTGAAATGCGCGAAAACGCGCGTGGAAATTGCTCAACTCACGAAGGTTTTTGCAAGAAAGCGAGCCCGGTGACCCCCTCTTTTTATTGTTTAAACATTTTTGTCTTGTAAAGAGGAAACGTCACACAAAATTCAAGAAAATTCTATAAGAGAAATTTTACACTACTCATAAATTGCCTTTCGCGTTTATAAAAAAAATCCGATTGATAGAAAATTTTTAAAAACATTTTACACTTTCATTTTCAAATGGCAAAAGTAATCACTTGAAAAAAATAGGGGGTCACCGGATTAGTTTTCAAATTATAAGTGCCAGAAGCTTAAATGCAGCTCTGAATAACCCTCAAGTACCGTTGCCATGGTAAGAGCTGATGACGTAGTATTAGTTATTTTCGGTCAAAGAAAAGGTATAATTTAATCTTGCAAAAGTTTCCTTACGGCCTCAGTTTACCTTTGTGTTCCTTTCTCTCAAAGTTTACGTCGTGAAAAAGCTGAAAACTGGTACCAGCCACTTTAAGTATAGGAGATTGGTTGGCACTAAAGCTAGAGCAGAGCAGTTAATAAGTCAAAAGAAGAAGACAAAAATAAATAAATAAATAAATGAGAGAATAAATCAAACGCTTTTCGTCCAATTAAGTTATTCGTGTTTTTCACGTTACCATGTTACCACCAATAGCGTAGCTCCTTATTCTGTACATAAACCATACACAACCCACAATTCCTCGATTTTGCTCTGACTAAGGGCTAACGCTCGAAACGTCAGGTTTTTGAATCCCTGTACGGTGGTCAATTTACATTATCAACTCCGTTGAAAAACCAAAAATTCAGAAGTATGGTTGGGCGTGTCAGTTCCTTGATCCACAGCGACATTTTGTCCAAACCTCTGCACTTCTTGATAGGAAAAACAGAACCCGTGGCGGTGAAGGAAGTCCATGAGGAAACATGATGCAAAATGGTGATGCAACTGAATGGCCAATCCAACTTGTAGGGGTGCAAGTAAAACTCGAGGGCGTGGTGCTTGCATAATGGCTTGTCCAATGGAGGCCAATTTCATGCCAACGTCTTTTCCCGCCAGGATTGCCTCTAACAAAATCTTGAGAGTGTCAGGAAGGAAACTAAGGCATGTCTCCTCCATTTCAACTTCAAATACTGGGGGATAGAGTTCAGCTGAAGTTTCTATCAACATAATGTCATTCTTGATGAGTTTGGCAGCAGCTCTGATGATGTGTTGTTTTTCCTGTACAGGACGATCCTTTTGGTTCTTGAAGTATGGATTCTACAGTGCTTCCTAATGTGACTACATTAGCTTTTCCATTTATTTCAGTGGTAAATATTTTATCACAAAAGTGCTCCTTGAATCTTACTTTCATATGCGTATAGCTTCCATAAAATCATTCATTAAGTCAATAAGATCACTTACAGTAATTTTGTCATCGTCATTTTCTTGAAGAAACTTTGCTACTCTCAAAAACGCATCCCTTTTCTCTTCATCCTGTGGTCGTCCGACTCTTTTCTTCTTGTGCGCAGGTTCATCAATCACAAAAATCTTTGGAATTTGCTCTCCTGTGCGGAAATTGATGCTGCACGTCTGGTGATACATTGCATCACCAACAGGTAAATCATACACGTGCATGATTCTTTAGGCTTGTACAACTTCACTCCATGCATCCCGTCTCTCAAAATTCTCTCAGAAGATGTCGCCAATATGGCATCCTTCATATTAATGGTTGTTACTTCGAACATGTCCCCTACTATTGACTGATTTTCCACACAAAAAACAACCACAGTAAAAAATGAAGCCCTTCTCCTTTGAACGGGGTACCGAGTGGCAAATGCTTGTGTCAGCTTTGTATTGACAGTCTTTTAGCCTGGGCTATTTATTGGTGGACCTGTTTCCCAGGTTCAGTGCATATCGTACCCATCATTTCGCTCTAAGCCTGCTCTGTTTACACTTGCACTTCCTTTCTGTCCAAGTGTAATTATTTCCCCTTTCTCAAGAGGCTCCTTGCAAATCACACAGTTTGCAGGTATATCGGCCATCACTGGTCATTTCAAATTACCTGAAATAGTTGGATATGAAATATACCTGTAAGCCTATTACACTACCGAATGTACTTACATGCTTAATAGTGAAACCCCGAACGTGCTCGAACTTTTCAGATTTCATAGCAATTATCACACTTGTATTGTATAACCATCGTTCTAATGGTCTAACTGAATCGCCAATCAATAGTCAGAGTGTGAAATTACGAGCCGCAGAAAGCGCGCGAAAAATTAAGCCTCGATTTGGTTTGGGTGTCCCACACCTAGCTTGAGCCTGCGATCCAATGGGAAGCAAGTACCTGGATAGCGGTCAACTTAAAAGAACCAGCTGACCTCGATGAACTTGAGCCCGTGATATGGTCACGTTACACTTGTCAGCGGATATCTTGTTTTGACAGGTGTCAATTGGCTATAAGATGGATGTCCAGTATCAAAAACGAACGCTGTAAACTAGCTGGTCAGCTGGGTCAGGTGAAGTATGGCCGCCATGTTGGATTATTATGATTATTATTAGGATATTATTAATTATTGGGCGACTCCGTCGTCGTCGTGCGTACGTGCCCACGAGCAATATCGCTAGCCCTGATTAGCATGAGAAAAGCAGTTAACGGGTTCCCGTAGGTATGGTGCTTCGCTTTGCAGCCCTTCGGGCCGCCGGAGCCCCGCTAAAATTCAGCATGTATTTGGGGCTCGACAAAATTACTTTTGATAGGCCTATGCAAACGAGGCTACCTTTTTAGGATTTCTATGTGTTCCTTGAAAATTTTGAGGGTTTCGGCTTTGTTTAGGTAGTTCATTGTAGTTAAAGCAGGTGCACGTGCACTTCACATGTTCTCTGTGCACTGTACATTCGTGCATGTGATGTTTTCAATCCATTGCAGCCACAAGGTACTTTGGTTTGGGTTCTGTGGAGCTCAATTCAGGACTGTTGAGAAGTTTCTCTGCTTTCTTCACAAGATAGAGGTTTTGAGAGGCTCTCGATGGAAAATAGTGATTGAATTTCGTCAGGAAATCACTAAACCACGCGGTTCCAGCTGCTGTTTATTGTCTACGTCTTCAAACGTCACGCATAAATTCAACTTCTTTCAGATCATTCTTGTTCTTTGCTTTTCCACTGATTGCCTCCTTCTGGCGAGTGACCCTGTTGTTAACCGTCTCAGACTAGTTGGTGTAGCTTCGTAAGACTTTTCCCATTTTATCAGAGGGAATACCTGCTTTCTCTTATTGGCCGTTGTGATCATGGACAATCTCATCATCTAGCTTTTCATTTTTCGAAAGATACAAAACATAGGCGATGACTGATTTGAAGTGACCCGTTTCTCTTCCTCGTCAAGGAGTGGCTGAGCTGCCTTCAGACCGATCATTCTTGTTTTGGGAGTCGTTATTCCCGAAAACAATATCGAGAATAAATTTTTCTTTGGAATTCCTAAAGTGTTTTAAAGTATCGCAAGCCTGTGGCCTGGACTGCTTTCTTCTCGTCGGTGATGAGGCCTCGTCCTTTTGCATCAAAAGTAGGGCAACTGGAAACCACTGCTGACGCGATCTTTTTTCATACAACTTTGCTTCCACTGCAATGAATGGCAGTGGGCCCAACGAACGCAGGTGAGTTTTTCGTTCTCTTTGACTTCAGCAGAAGGTACTTGTAAGAAGAAAAAAGATCACCTCAAAACGGCCAAAAGTAAATGTGGGATCCATACTGAATGAGTGTCCTAAAATTCGTGCTGAATTCAATAGTGAAAACCCTTTAACCCTTTTCATCTTAATACACATATATGCGTAAAATATACCGCTTTGGCTTTTATGATTTATTTGTTGTTTAAATTTTGTCAGAACATTAGAATGATGTATGAATAGCACCAACTGGTGTGTTCTTCAATTATCATGGCCAAAAAACTACTACAATTTCGGAATTCCACTGCATTGATATTACCGTTCGTTTGGCAACAAAGATGCCTGGCAGTCTTTTGGCCAAAGAGCAACACCAAAAATTACACTTTACTGCGGTCAATTTTTTAATAAAAAATATTGCCTAAAAATCGAAATTCTAGATTTACAGCAAACCTTAAGGCCAGAACTTGGTATTTGGTTGGGAATTTTTATCGATTGAACGTTTTAGCAATCCAAACTAGCCCAAACTGCCTTGGTAGGTCCTGGAATCCATGCACAAAACGACCAGAGAGACAACTTCACTCGTGAACCCGCGCAATATTTGCTACGAAGCAGCGGCGTCTCAGTCGGCAATGAAAACAGCCCTCACCTCTGTATATTTTCCAACGATTTTCTTTTCCCACATTCTAGCTTAATTATACCAGTTGGGGGCTTTTCCAGAGGAAAATGGCTTGATCAAACCACTTATAAAGTGACGTGGGAAGAGCCAGAACAATGGAATGGTAACAGGCGCTTTATTTTCTCACCTCCCCTCGTCTCGCCCTTCGCGCGAAATGCCGCTTTCTCCTCGCTTGGCTCATAAAGCGCAGGTTATGCAGGCTATAATTAGTGCTTCTAACACTGGGGACATTGAGACGATTTGGACCGACAATTCCTTATGTAAGTAAGAGCATGACCATTAAGGGTTCAGTAAATCTTGTACTCTACGGTCTCGCAGATGGAGCTGATTATCTTGCCCAAACCCGTGTACCTGGAGCTGTAAAAATCATTGAGACGACAGGAAGATACCTCTCGTTAATTTATTTTTAAGTTTCAAGTTTCAAGTTTATTGACAATTATATATTTTATATATAGATTACAGAATGGAAAGTGCGACGTACATATTTTTATTCACGAGTTGCAAAACTTAGGAAAACGAACGAGTGAGCGCAGCGAACGAGTGAGTTTTCCAAGTTTTGCAACGAGTGAATAAAAATCCGTACAAAGCACTTTCTATGCTGTAATTTGTTCATTATATATTAACGAGAATTAAACCTATACTTGAAATCAGTTCTATTTTTCTCGATTCAATAAGCTTACATGAAGAACAGCAAAAAATTCAAGACTGATCTACATGACCGAGCGTAATAAAAAACACATGTCCAGTTTCCAGGACATCAACAAGTAGACAGAGAGGCTACACAAGCTTAAATATTACTTCCTATTTAGAATAACTGAAAAATACGGGAGAATTCGTAAATACAAAGTCTGAAATGTTTTCGCTTGTCCCTAATCATTGTCAGACTCAATCATGTGATGGAGGCGCTTCGCGCTGTGCAACGACAAATTCGCACTCTGTTGACTTACACTGTTTATAGAAATGTTGAATGTTCCTGCTTGAATCTTTGCCCCCTCATTTTTTGTTCGATTGCTTTTTAATAAAATCATTTAACGGTAAATCCAGTGGAACAAAACAGGAAGCCGAAACCATGTTTTTTGAAACACAAACTTCGATCGGGCGCTGAGTTGAAGCCCGCGCTTCTCGGAAGCCATTTGAGTGCTTTTCTCTGATTGGCTAAGCGATTCTACTCTGGATGGTGATTGGTTATATTTTCACATGTGAAGAATGCTGTACGCGAAGCTGATTGGACGTATCGCTTTTTTCACGTGAAAATATAGCACATCTAGAATTCTATTTGCAAGGTTTATTGCCTAAAATTCTCGCTATATGTATAACAAAACGTAAAATGTCACACTATCACGAAGATAGCAAATGCCAATATAGGCAGGCAGTGTTTAAATGAGTATTTTAGGTTTTTCAAAGAAGTCATGAAAGTAGAAATTGAACTAGTAAATAATAAATCCAGCAAAATCAGTCGCTTGCTCCGGAAGCCCTCAACTACAAACACCTATTGGCGTTAATTTTACGTACTTTTTCAGGTACAGAACACCGTTATTACGAAGATTACTGCCGATGTGCGGTACCTTAACTCAATCGCAAAAAAAATTACTGATTTCTTCCATGTCGTTCTAAATTGTTGATTAAAGATAAATTGAAACACATCTACTCCAGTAAATGGTAATTTACGGAAAAAGCAGTTCTCAAAATGAACAAAAAGGGTTTAACGTTGGGTGAAATTCATAGTCTGTTTCTGCTGGCTATGAATGACGTTGGAAATTTCCACGGTCAGTTTCTGCTTGTTATAAACTGATGACGTTTGAAATTTCCATGGTCAGTTTCTGATTGCCTATACATGGAAGCTAGAAATTTTCATCATCAGACGAATTTAAATTCAAGCAGCATATTCCCAGAAAAAAATTTCGTTGTAATCTTGCAAAACTGTATAAAAATTTGGCAAAATGTTCTCTTTGTTTGAGAAATACTGCAAACCTTACTTTGAATTCGGTAAGGTCCGCCTGTTTTTAATCAATTGTCTTCGCTCGTTAAGCAAAATATGCGATTTTGGCAAAAATACAGTCAAAAATGCTAGTTGTTGTCGAAATAAAGCTATTTTAGAATACTACCTGAGGTTTTAGAACGTTTTTATCGTAAACGACTTCACACACGATATCAAAATTTTCATACTTTCATTCATGAGCATTGATACGCAAAAGATAGATCCGCTGCGTATAAACTGTCTTTCGTCATTGGACGGACCGGATACTAACAAAGAAGGTCCTTTGATGGCTGAATTCCGCGATCGTAAGTTCCTGCCTTATTGGGGCACTGCGCTCGCTACCGATTAATGTTGTGGAGATCAACCAACGGAGATCAATAGTCAGATATATATCTTGCAACCAAGAGCGACCAATGAGTTCATCGTTAAAGAAGACACCTCATATACTGCAATTGGTTGTCAGTCATTAGTCATTGGAGAGAAAACCCAATGAGTCCTTAAATCAAATCGTGTTGCCCATGGGTCTCTGTCAAAGGATCGAAGATTTGATGACAGTAACCATGGCCTAGTGACATTATTCACCATAATTCGTATTTCACTGACATTTCATTAGCAAGTGAAAATTCCAAGGCTAATCCTGCTTCCACGTTTTTTCTCCATTGATGCCTCCTCTGCGAAACTGTTTCTGCCGGAACTGGCGAGTGGTACATCAGGCTCAATTTTTTCTTCTATCACTTGAATGCTATTTCTGATCTCGGTGTTATTGTTACACCTTAATTTTTTCTTGGTCTCTAACAAAGCATTGTCATCACCAGCGGATTTTTCATCGGTAGGTTTGCGCGCGTTCTTCTCGCGTAGGGACCGCACTACGCGTGCACTCACTCCATACTGCTCAAGAACGTTGTTCATCGAGCACAATATGCTCGATACGAAAGCAAGACCCACAAAAGCCAACAGCACAAGCATATAATCAGCATCTTTCTGAAACTGCGGTAAAAAGTCGCCAAACCCGATTGTGCTTAAAGTTGTAAAGGTAAAGTAAAAGCACTCTATGTATGACCACTCCTCGTGTCTCACCTTTACCAAAAGTGCCATCAGGGGAAGCAAGCACATCACTGTCAGGAAAATTGTTGTTGAAGCTACTTTAAGTTCGATATTTTGTGGTCGCTGTCTCTTTAAAATTCGGCTTTCGAAGGTGGTAATCAAATGTGTGAACAGCTCTGTGATCTTGTCTCCAATGGATTTTAATGTCAGACAGGTACCTGGAATTCCAATTAGCGCGTACACCACACAAAACAGGCGGCCTTGGGTTGTCTTAGGTACAATGTTGCCATAACCTGCAGCAACATAAAAACAACAAACTAAGCAACAAATTCAAGCATATCATAGCCTCGTAAAAAGTTACATCAAAGATTTAGAAGCGAACAAGTTAGTTAGGTGGAGAGCAGTCTAAAGGAAATGTAACTAAGCAGTAAAGTAAACTTAACGTTATGTACCAGCCATTCTTTCTGCATTCTGATGCATTGGAAACAAAATCACAACCATTCAGTTAATCTTGGAGTTACTGGAATTCTTGAGTCCTTATATGATCAAACTAAAAATCGCTCAGGAGAAAAAAAATCTTCATTTGTTCTTCTCTCCGTATTCCTTCGCGAAAAAAAGACAAAGAAACCGAAACCAACAAAGAGAAAAAACAGGCGTTTGAGTTATTCAGTTCATCAACACCGTTATGCTTCTGAGTAAACCAGCGAGGTGTGTTAGGCCCTGTCGATTTACTCAGCTTAGAAAAGCATGTAATTGGAAGCTGTCGAACCAAGAAAATAGGGTGGAGTAATGAGCCAGATTCCGCTATAAACGTGCAAAAGATCTAGAATGTGTTAACCCTCGGCCGTAGAGGCAAACTCATACCCCACCGTGGTGCAGGACCGTAGTGCAAGGGGGGTGGTTGAGCGCCCCCACTATCGTTTTCGTTACGTTAAGATATTTTGAAGATAGCCTGTTATGTCTTCTACAAGAAGATGTTAATATTATGGGGTACATGTGCAAATGGCGCTGCTGAGGGCCAGTGACGTCATCCAATATGGCGGAATTGTAACTGCAATTGCAATTGTACGTACTCTTTTGAAAGCTAACACTTATTTAACACTATGTTTCCGGATATATGTACATCACGCTTCATCTCCTTCGTTCCCGGTTTTGCCTACCGCACTCTACGTCGTTAAGTTAGTTTAAAGTTGTCATGGTGACCCTTTACAGAACTAGTCCATCCATACTAACTTTCAAGGAAACTTGTCACATTAATGTATGCCTTGCGAACTGCAAAATGTTATATCAGTCACTTGTATTACCACGTTATCATGAAGATAACACCATTTAAAAATGGAAATTTCAGCCCAAGTTAAATATTCCTTTAGTTTGGTTAGCGTTATCGAAAGAAATCGATCAACTGGCCTATCAGACACAAGTAAGAATGAACATTTACTCTGAAGTTACTACATGATCAAAAGCAAAAATTAATTATAAAAGCTATTATGCCAGACACTAAAAAATTATTTTCACCGCGTTTTCCAACGAAAGTTGTAAAAAACAAAGACGATATTACGAGTGAATTCAGTGAGATGGTAAGTTTCTATCGTGGTACGAAATGAATGAAAGACGTGATTTATCCAACACTGTAACGCGCAAACTCGGAAAAATATTCCGAGTTCTCTCAACAGGAGCAGAACACACTGGTGCGACCGCCATTTTTTTTGTTGTGAAACATCCTGTATCACATGACATCAATTAGCCAATTGGATCGCTGCGTTCATGTATGAACACTTGAATGGCTGGAACAATGGTATGCGCACAGGCGATATTTTCGCGTGTCTCGCGCTCTACGCACGCATCGCTGGAGCCTCAACTCGCCTGAAATACGCAAAAAAAAATAACGCCTGTTCTGCAGGCTAAACTTATAACATTCCGATCACTAGCTCCAATACTCTACCACTTAGCTACAGGAGACTTATGGGAGCTGGGCGATTAAACTAGGTTCATAAGACAAGCGTCCTGCCTGCTGCCTTCGAATAAAGGGTCGCACCCGTTTGAGGGCACCTATAGCTGAGGATACCTTCATGCTTATTTCTTCAACGTGTTACGTTTGCGCCAAGTAAGGTGAGCATCGATGTTAACACCCAGGGATTTGGTATGTCCAAATGATTTGATCGTCAATTCTTATATCGACGTCTTCATTTTGGACAGATAATCTCTGCCTTGACCCAATTATCATTAACTCTGTTTTGGCAACGTTTAAACTAAGCTTGTTGACTTAAGCCAGCAGCTAAGGTTACTTAGTTCAGGGGCTAAGGCTTGTTTGAGATCCGTTAACGTTTTAGCCGATAGTGTAATGTTTGTGTCATCAGCAAGCATCCTTGGCGCAGCGGCAGCAGACAGTTGGGAGATCATTAATATAAATTAGGAAAAGCAAAAGACCCAATATACTGCTCTGTGTCGGGATCAGACTGTCGACAGGTGAAATATAGACCTTATCATGGTTTTGGAAACCATCTTGGTGGGGTAGGCAAACATAACAGAAATTACAGTGTTCGTATGCAAATCCGTTGTCAAAACAATGCGTGAAGCTCTTGTTTCTCAGCAAAAAGTTATATTGCTAATTAATGGCACTAGAAAAAGGGTTCTGACTGACAAAATTTGAGAGATTTAGCCGTGCCATAAAACTTTCTCTGGCTTTTTGAAATTTCCATACATTCGTCTGTTATTTTTTCCCTGGTATTTTTCAGCCCCCGGCAAAGAATTACAGACAAATGCATGGAAAAATTAAAAAAGCCAGGGAACGTTTTCTGGCAGAGCTAATACCCTCAAATTTTGTCAGTGGAACCCTTTCCCTAGCACCATTACTTAACAAGATAACTTTTGCTGAGAAACAAACGCTTCACGCATTTTTTTGACATCGGATTTGCATACGACACTGTAATTTCTGTTATATGTATGTTTGACTACTCGCCAAGATGACTTCCAAAACCGTGATAAGGTCTGTTCTTAGTGAGATTTAAGTGAGGTGGTAAATTGGTACATAAATGAAACGTGTAACTTCCTATACTGTTAAACGCATACTCGTAGTTTTGATAATAAAAAAACATCAATTCTGTTTACGATTGGAGATCTCCTTCAAATAAAATTGATGCCCTGCTGATGGCAGATGGATCGATTGACAAGTCCATGCTTTGGCGCGATGTTTTAAGTTGACTTCTCATAGCTTTGTAATACTTATTTTGACATACTGCAGTCAAGATCTTTAATTTATTGTAATACATAGACGCAATTGCGTTCTCTTGAAAGAAGCCAGGTACTGCATGTTCTCAGATCAGTTTCGTAGCTACGTACCAAAGTCAAATAGAAAATATCCAAAAACTGATAACGGAGCAATTTGGGTATGACCGATTAACTTTTGAGAAATTAAAAATTAGTCATTGTGGCGAATTTTAAGGAATAATTTCCGTCAGTTGTTATCAAGAAATATTAAAAAATTATTTCGTAATGGGAAAACGTTGCAGACTTGATTGAGAAATACATGATATACCCATGTCATTTGTGCCACTCAGCTTCTGGTTATGTTTAGGTTTCAGTTTTTCTATCACAAATTTACATTCGATGACGGTGCTTTCCTAAATTTATATTTCATTGTTTTTTGCCTACATTTGGAGTTAAGATTAAAAGTTTTTCCCAAACCTGTAATACTTACTGCATTTATGTAGAAAGAATTTAATTTGAAATTATTATTCATTGAATCGAATCCAGATAAATTACAAAATTCAGTGTCATACAAAGCCTGAGTTTCGGCACCAGCCAGTTAACCATACGCTCGTAAGTCAGACATGGGTCATTTTTACGAACGCATTTTCGAAATAAGCGTTAATTTTTCAAGCAGTTTAAAAGCCTACAAATCTTACCTATAGTCGTAACAACGACCATTGCAAAAAGGAACGAGTTTCCATAATTCCACTGGAGAAAATCTTCATTTCCCACGGACGTGGAAAGAAACGTTTCAGACCATCTTTTGGCGTCACTGTGAGTGATGTTATACTTTGTCAAAATTTCTATTCTCGTTTTGTAAATACGGTCCATTTCTTTCAGTTCTTCTCCGCTTTCCATTTCTTGGAAAACAACCGCTCCAAGAAGAACATAAATTGTGAACAAAGTCATTCGAATCAGCAGAACTTTTGTACTATCTGAGAGAGCCATTTTTATGGGGGATTCGTGCGAAGGAAGAAAGTAGCATATGCGGGACTGCGGTACTTTGCGGTCAATTGAGAGATTATGAATATTTCATTAGGAATTGTTTTGCGTCTGGATATATCACGCGCGCCAGTTTTTCACTTTTTAAAAACTATTGGTAGCAAATACACTTAAGAACAGAAACGAGTGGTAAACAAAATGTCGTTGGGTTACAAACAAGAGCAGCTTTGTTGAAAACCTATGAAGAAAAACAAACATGAATTATCCATGTACCCCTCGGCTTGAACGGTGTTACGCAAGCGTATCACGCGTATTTTTAAGTGGACGCCCCCAAAATTTAAAAAAAAATTAACTGAAACATTTATGCTTCTTTCAATAAATTAATCGTCATTTACTGCCATTAATTTATGATGCACACATACTCGCTCGATTTTTTTGAAGAATTCAAAAACATTCATGGCTTGAAAACGCGACCCCCCAAAACAAGAAGGATGTTTACGCACAGGGAATCGACATATGGATATCTAAGAGGAAAGTTAAGTTAAGTAGGGACTCTTGATATATTGATCTGCCCATATAAAAGCTCTTTGTTTCAAAGTGGATATGAAAGATAAGAGTTTTCATGCTACTAATGCGGCCTAAGATTACTAAGCAAATAGCCTCCCAAACATGTCAATATTTTGTTATGTTAGGCGTTGAAAACTTGCGGTTATCATAATTTTCAAAATTCATAAGAGGGAAAAAGGGTGAAAAGAAATATTTTCCTTTCTAACTTTCCTCAGCAACGTTGAAAATCGCACTGAGTTTAAAAAAATGACACGCGTTCGCCTGGAGCAAAATAAAAAAAACAAAACAAAACAAAACAAA
>JAEMWC010000262.1:685000-740000 GCA_016490735.1 Pachyseris speciosa
TTGATTCCTTTGGTTTCAAACGTATCTCAATGTTCCAAAAGAGAAGCGTGGCGCTTGTATTACATTTTGCGCATAGTCAAGTCTTTGTAGGGTCAAATTTAAGCATGCAGTAACAGCCCTCTTCAAAACAAATGACCTCATTGTATCTGTTCCATTGATATCATACGAAATTATCAAAAGCATTTCCTTCTCTTTTGTAAGTAGTATGTTAGGGATGGAATTAAGCCTCATTACTGTCTTCCCCTGTCTTCCTGCATACTAATTGTCGCTCTAGTATAAATAGCAACAATAGACCTGCCCAGGCTTACCCGGTCTCTTTTAACCCTGATTGGTTTATTGAGAACTCTTTTTCAAAATAAAAAACGCGCTTTCCGTTGGTAGCGTCAATCTTGCTTTCCGCTCCGTCACGCATTACGCAAATGATCCAAACTGCTCCATATTTGCATACCAAATCTACAGTAAAGAAACCCCGGCTTGAGACACCCTTGAAACCACTGGCATTGAAATAACAATAAGAGTTGGGAGGGATCAATTAAACACCCAACTAATACAAATTACACGCTTCTTTAGAGACTTTATTGCCTTTTTTCAACGAATACAAAAGCAACACAGAAAGTGATTTGAAATGAGTAAACGTGAGTCATCCTCTTGAACTTCGTGTGGAGGAAAAATCAATCGTCTTCATCTTTGCTCGGAGGATAATGACTCTTCTTAAACGTTTCTGAATCAATGTGTTTCACAGCGTGACACCCAGCACAGCACATAAATCCATCCGTCAAGTGTTTACGATCAACAGGAATTTTGTATGCGCAAATCGGACAAATCTTATAACCATCATGCCAGTGGCATCTAGGGCATTTCACTACTGCAGTTTGGTAGATGTTTTCTCCGTTACAATGGTAGCAAGAACCTTTTCCTTGAAGCAAAATCTCTGGACTTGCGCTCTCTTCAGAATATTCAACTTCTGAATTTCCTTCATGTTTCAGATCAGAGTTTTCGGACTCTCTGCCATCTTCAATATCACTGCTTTCGGAAACCATTTCTTCATCACCAGCCTCACCAGCTTTATCTCGATAGGCTCGTTCTTTTTCCATTAGCTCAGCCAAAATTTTCTTAGTCTTTATCAAGCGTTTACTAATTCCAGTCTCTGCCAACCCGTCTATAAATGCTTTGAGGGTGCGAGGTTTGGCAACATTGTCGTTATAAGGGAGTAAAACATATTCAACCAGCTCTGAGATGTTGGTCACTGGTATTATTCGCTGGTTTCGAAGTAACTGTCCACCAGGTGTCGAAAACAAGATATTCTTGGAAGCCGCCAAGCTGTGTAATAAATCGGAGGCCTGTTGTCTGGAAACGGCTTGGGAAAGTCCTTCTCATTCTTTAATTCGAGGTTCTTCGTCATCACTTTCCTCTTCACTTGTGTTAGTGTCCTCATAATCACTTTCTTCCTCTTTATCCCAATCGACCTTTCTCTTCATATTGACCAGCACTCGCTAACGACAAGAACCAACTGAACACACTACAGACACACTACAAGTTCGCGATTTTTATAATATTAGGGGCTCCAAGCTAGTTACAACTGGTATCAACAAATCTTGAATAAATCCTCCACCCTCTTGAGCAAGGGTTTGCTTCTTTGTCTTGTAAGGAATACTTGGCTCAGCGAGATTAAGAATGGCATCCTTGAATGGAATCACTTTACGCTTATCTTCTTCAGAGACTGGAATATTTCCACGAAGCACTTATAAATAATTTGCACTAATGCTTGCATCTGTTGTGGAGTGGCTGTCTCTGTGAGAAACTGACGCTGATGTTCAGGGCAACAAGTTAAGAGTTCAAGGAAACCGCGATTGTTCTTTACTACTCGAGACACGGTCATAGAATGAATTAAGGATAGTAGGCGCGAGTATTTTATAAGCTGTCAGCTAATTTACGACCAAAGTTCAAACTTGTCTTGGCCTTCATCCAACATAACTGTTTTACGTTTCTTGCCTGGGGTAAACCACGAAACTGAACTTTTCTTTTTTGTAGAACTCTGACCACTCCCAGCCTGAGATACAAGATCACCAATAGCTTCTCCACTTCGCTTGGCAAGCGCTGTGTTAACATGATCTACATCAAGAACATATTGCTGTTTGTAATGCTTTTTTGCCAAGCACTTTAGCACCTTGTTTCAGATGAGGCATCGCCCAGCGAAACAGACCTTTAAATATGGAGCCTAGTCCATAGCCTTGTTGAAATCTAGCAGTGTGGAAAGCCGGTGGATTTCCACCTGTTTAGCTTGGTTTAAATAATAGTCTTCGTACAAATTGTTATTCCGAGTATAAAATTTCTTCATCTTCTAAAAGTTCACGGCTGTTCTGGTGAAAATGAAGTGTAAGCAACACTTTCCCAAGCTCAAATGGCACTGATTCTCCTGTGTCGCGCTTTATATTGATTTCAATATAGTGATAGAGCAATAGAATGGAGGAGGATGAGGAGGAGGGAAAACAATAGAATTGAGGAGGGGGGGAGGAGGGAAAACAATAGAATTGAGAAGGAGGAGGAGGAGGAAGAGGAGGAGGAGGAAAAACAGTAGAATTGAGGAGGAGGATGAGGAGGAGGAGGAAAAACAGTAGAATTGAGGAGGAGGGAGGAGGGAAAACAATAGAATTGAGGAGGAGGATGATGAGGAGGAAGAGGAGGAGGAGGAAAAACAATAGAATTGAGGAGGGGGAAGGAGGGAAACAATAGAATTGAGGAGGGGGGAGGAGGAGGAAGAGGAGGAGGAAGAAAAACAGTAGAATTGAGGAGGGAGGGAGGAGGGAAAACAATAGAATTGAGGAGGATGATGATGAGGAGGAAGAGGAGGAGGAGGAAAAACAATAGAATTGAGGAGGGGGAAGGAGGGAAACAATAGAATTGAGGAGGGGGAAGGAGGGAAAACAATAGAATTGAGGAGGAGGAGGAGGAGGAGGAGGAAAAACAATAGAATTGAGGAGGGGGAAGGAGGGAAAACAATAGAATTGAGGAGGAGGAAGAGGAGGAGGAAAAACAATAGAATTGAGGAGGGGAAGGAGGGAAACAATAGAATTGAGGAGGAGGAGGAGGAGGAGGAGGAGGAGGAAAAACAATAGAATTCTGGTGGCTGAAGCCTATATAAATGTGAAACATTACACATTTTGTCAGTTGATGTTAAGCTTTGATTCAGTTGACATGAGTTGGTCCTGTCCTGCTTGTCAAAAAGATTTTTCCGCGACAGATAAGAAGCAAAGACACATGAACAGTAAACACAATTATTCCGGTTTCGCTCCAGTTATACCGATGTCTCAAGAAAAGTGTCAGCGGTCATGGTTCATCCATTTACCTGCATGGTTGCAGGGATGACTGGTTCGGGTAAAACGTTCTGGGTGCAATCACTGTTGTATCAAGCTCAAACCGTGATCGATCAGCCGCCGGAGAGAATCATCTGGTGTTATTAACAGTGGCAACCATCTTACACCCATGCAATTATTGACGATCATACTGACAATCGAATTTGTCAAGGGGATTCCGTCTTCTCTGGACAATGATACCTATTTGGATGTCAACATACTACCGAAACAGGTAGACTGCGAATTCCGAAAGACAAGCGTGACAGATGACTTTGTCGTCGAACGTCAACGATTTTGGTCTCGTGGCTTTGTTTGTCATATCAAAAAGGTGAACGCACGTCGTCATATTCCTTTCTTCACAACTTTGAAACAAATTGATTGGAAACTCGAAAGCGATCTGCAGCATTGGAATATCTTCCTGGGAAGAATCCTGATGCCGGGTCTCCGCCTTCCGCGATGATGGAGTCTAAAACGCTTCGACTTAAGCTTTCATCTATGGATTTCCCGCGAATTAGAGTTCGCCCTTTGCTGTTTACAGAATACGCCATTGTTCAATCCCGCACAGGAATGTGATCGCATGAGTTCACCTTTTGGATTTGAAAAACAAAGCCACGTGACCAAAATCGTTGACGTTTGGCGCAAAAGTCAACTGTCACGTTTGTCTCTGAATTCGCAGTCTACCTGTTTCGGTAGTACGCAACGTGATTGTCATTGATAACCAAATGATTGAAACCGGAAGTGATAATCGAATCATGAACCTGTTTTCAAAAAGATCACATCATCGAAACCTGAGCGTTATTTACATTGTACAAAGTCTATTCCATCAAGGCAAAGGCAACCGAAGCATCAGCTTAAACAGTCATTACTTGGTACCTTTTCAATAATAATAATAATAAATATATCACATTTATATTGCGCATTTTCTATGCAATATTCAAATGCGCATTACAACACTGGCCGGGGGACTTTGCCAGACTGCTTATAACGCAGTTTACAATTAATAAAGTTGAGTTATGAGTGCCCCCGTAATGTCAATATCAAATTAAGACGGACACTGGGGTGGTCACTGCCAGAGTTTTGTTATGTCCCTAGTGGTTCTTTTACGTCCCACAGAATCAGAGAATTATGAAGAGTTGTGAGACGGGGCCTACGGTTTATCGTCCTTATCCGAGAAGACTAAACTGCAGATTTTGACTTTAGCCAAACAAATGTACCCAAGACAAACTGCTTTGTTTTTAAAAGAGACGAAGAAGCGGTGCGAAGACCATTTGGGTATATCTTTTTGTTGATCTCAAGCCAACGACTCCAGATAGTTGCAGATTGCGTACAAATGTATTACCTGGCGAAGAAAGATTCGACAGAGGGATTGAAGAGAGTAACATTTCCCAGGAACTGCTCCAGTATCTCAAGCAGCAAACCCAGATGGTTCCCCCGGTAATTCCGGAGATGCAGCGCATTCAGAATAATATGGATAACCTTCTGTATCGTACAAGGCCTTGGACACGACGAAAGAGCGAGGCTGTACATGCAGTTGCAAAACACGTTTTTAACATATAAACACCAGCTCAATTCCTTAACACCTGAAGCAACAATTCTGCCTCAACCTCAAGGGCGGAAACACATTTCTAACGAGGCCACCAATAACGATAGAACCGACTCCAGGCCAAGTGCCACCACTTTAACCAACGGTATAGGAGTCACCCCTCATCCTCAGTAGCTAGCATGGCAACCTTCACGCCTGTACCTCCCTCCCTCCGTCGATCTTGACACCCCCTCCCACAGTCGAAACGCTGTCGCCAGCAAGAAAGCGTAAACGCCCTCAATTAAAATTTGTAAATTACATGGACGATGAACCGAAGAAGCTTTCAAGACAATCTCGACATTTACACAGGAAGTCACCTTGCAAGTATTCCAAATATCAAGAAGACGATGGATTGCATCCTAATTTCCTGATACTTTGTGCTAAGCATTTCGTGGTTATATGAGAATGAATATATAAAAATCATATATTTGAACTGCGGATTAATAATTAAATATGTGAATGATCCTCGCAGTTATGAACACTACTTAAGCAGTAGTGAAAATAAAGCCTGAAAAAAATTCAGGCTTGTACGTGATTCGAACCCACGACCTCTGCGATACCGGTGCAGCGCTCTACCAACTGACCTAACAAGCCAAGTTAAAAAGGACTTGAAAAGCAGCAAAGCCACGCCCCTATAGTTATTTCTGTTGGTCGTCAGAAAATGTCATGCGTGTGGAAGGCTTTTGACCACAAAGAACGAACGTTAATTTTCGGCGATTTTTATAACAATCTTGAAGGACGAACAAAACACTAGCTTAATGTCTGGATTACTACAAAACCGTTTGACCAAAGCGCGTATCCGTTTTTAGTTCATAGATAACGTAGTCATGCCATGAGGTATAATAGGCACTCGATGTCACTCACTCACTCACTCATGCACTCAGTCGATTCTGATTACTTTATTCATTAAACTTGGATGAAACATTTCTTCTGTCCCTCCCCTGGTAAGTATTGTATTTGTCTCCAGATTCCTCTTTGCTCAAGGTTTGCAAGTTTCAGGGGGTAGTAGAAATGCGTAGATTCTTGCTCGACTGTTAATGTATCATGAAGTGAATATGAATTAATGGCGTCGATCAGAGCATGTGAAGATTGAAAAGCGGATGATTTTTTGTCCTGCCCTCTTGAATATACTTTTGTGGAGTCGGAAAGTGGAAAGCTAATATGATAACGTACACAAGCTGCGAGAACTGAAGATGAAAATCGACGAAATTTGCACGCTGA
This sequence comes from Pachyseris speciosa, assembly GCA_016490735.1. NCBI lineage: Eukaryota > Metazoa > Cnidaria > Anthozoa > Scleractinia > Pachyseridae > Pachyseris > Pachyseris speciosa. Next base: position 691,157 of record JAEMWC010000262.1, read on the forward strand.
TATCTTAAAAGCGATGATGAAATTGCTGTTCCTATCGGCTTGTCACCCGGAGGAAGAAGCAGAGAGGAATGAATGTCTTTATGATCAAAGCAAGTTATTTCGATACCACTAGCACTGACGGGCGCGGTTGGAGTTCAAGACAAGAGAACAGAAAGAAACCAACGCCAAAAGCATATGTTTATATAACAAAACTAGGCATGCTATGGCCACCGAGTGTTTGGAAATAAATATCCTGCGACCGTAAGTAAGGAAATAAGACATTCCCTATCCCCCGGAGCTTTAGGCAAGGACCAAAAGCAACTAATTCGTTTGACCAAAGGATTGGAACATTCAACAATGAATTGAATCCCCCATCGCGTGATGAGTACTGCGTGTTGTTGCATATCAGGTTAAACGCAACATACATTCACGCCGCATTCGCTACAGTGAATAAAATATAAACAAAGTAACCAGCAGAGCTTTTCTACCAAAAAAGCCCGTATTTAGACATGCAACACATTTGTTTTGGGAGAAAAATATGATCGATTTCACTGCTTAAACTGAGATAGGCACGTATTGGATTCTTATCGAAGACAAGATCGGAAATTTCTGAAATGTCTGAAATAGCTTCAAGCTCACAGGAGCCTTTGCTTGTGTGATGGTAACAAATCTCCCGTTGTAGGGGAGTTTGAAGAAGAAAGTGGGAAGAGTGTTGTCCTCCTTGTTCAGGGGCGGATTCAGAAAATCCAGCCGAGAGGGGGCTGAAGAAATACATAAATAAAACCGCCTGATGCACAATACCACTTAAAAGTCGGTTGGCTACAGAAGATTTTTTTTTAACTACAGAAAAAAAGGGGGGCTGCGGCCACTGTTATTGGCATGATTGCTGTAAGGGCTTTTGTGATGCAGCTGTTTAAAACCCTCTCAACTAACAGGCTAAGGAAAAGGTTTTTGTGAAGAATGCTTATCAAGGTCGTGATATCTTCACGATGACTGAGAAGCCCAACCACCTGTTGTTGATTTTGAAAGTCCTGTCTATAAGAGTCTTTACAAGACCTGTTAAGGTCTTCTTACGGTAAATAAGGATTGTATCGGCCCTTGCTTTAATACTTTCTCACACAGGGAGCCCGAGCGTTAGATATTTATATGCTTTATAGGTTATCCATACTATTACAATAAAAAGAAAAGACTTGCCTATGCGCCTGTGTCTTTCTTTAGTCGTTTTGGAAGGGATTCCGTTAGCGCGAAAACGGTTTTTCTCCGTTCGATTTCAGAAACATAACCGCTTCAAACGCTTCGGAAACTTGAGACGCCATTAACGTCTCGAGTTTCAAAATTGCAGTTTCAAATTACGTCCTAAAATGGCCGTTTGTCCCCACAAAGGACTGGATCTACCCACAATTCACCAGGAACTGATCATTAGCAAAATGGCGTATTCGCCACTTCCACATAATACACCATGTTTGCCCCCCAAAATTTTGCATAACCTTTGTTTTCAATTTCTCTTGGGACTAACAAACATCCCGAGAGAAATCGAAAACAATGCTTATGCGAAATTTTGGGGGGCAAACAAAGTGTATCATGGGAGATGTGGAAGTGGCGAATTGACCGAGAATAAACAGAGAGAGGCCTAGCAACTAGGCAAGTTCAGTTCCAGGTATTAATAACAAAAAAAAAGATAAATTTATTCTATTTCGAAAATGCGGTCTTGAACATCGTCAAAAATAAATAACAACAAAAGCAAATGAATAACTGGATGGCCTGCTGCAAATCGAAAGCAACGTAAAAGCTTCGAGAAATTGCAAGTTTGTTTACTTTAAGGGGGGACTAACTTAACTACAGACTTAGCGTTGTTGCCAAGGGATTTTTACGGATTGTATTTGTAAAACACGGTTTTTCGGTGTTTTTGCCATTTTATTGGTGAGACGTGCGAAGAGGTGAACATGTATAATTTACAAATTGCCATTGCGCATGCGTAACTTGCCCCAGGCCCTAACCGCGCCCATAGTTAATAGAGGGAGATGATTAGGAAACCTTGCAAAGTTCTTTGTTATATGTTTTTTTTGCTATTTTGGGGGTTGACTCTACACAATAACAATAGGTGTTTACCACGTGCTCATGCAACTAGCCAATAAAAACATTTCGATTACGTAATTCATGCACATTAAATGAGTGCAAAACAAAGAAATGTGCACGGCCATGGACCTTCCAACATAAATCTTGGCCTCTTTGTTTTGCTCCTTTGATGTTTGCCGGGTTTCCTAACCATCTCCCTCTATTGACTATGCCGCGCCTTAGAGAGAAAAATCCCTAAAACTTGGAGAAAATTGTGTGAAGTTCCGATTTTTTTTGCCAATCGGAGATATTCCAGCCTTCTTTACAAGCCTACGTAAGCAATTGTTGTTAACGTACATAACTGCAATGATAATGACGAAATGGTATGAATTTGAGTGCTTATGATGTCATAAATCTCACAAAAACGCGAATTTCCAAAAATCAATACGTAGAGTTCTGCACCTTGGCGATCGTTAACCATTGGCACCATTTTCGATATCCAGAAGTGTACGCTACCCGAGTTTTAGGCCTTTTTCTGTTCTGGTCACGTGACTTACCAAATATGGTTGTGACTAGAAAATCTTGTTAACCTTTTTGATTGTAAAAACATAGCCAGACAGCTTGCCTGTGCACGGTTAGGGTTTCCAAGATATGAGGGTTGGGAACTTTCCATAACAACAATGTTAGCTCATTTTGTAGTTAAGTTAGTCCCCCCTTAAGTTAATGACCCCGGCTGTCATTATGGTCCTGCATATGGTGGCTTCCGATTAAGTAACAATATTATTATCAATAGCGGCACGATCATAGAGAACACGCAATAATACATTCTGTAGGCAATGTAATTAGGTGAATTAGCCAGTCGGCAAAACAGCCTGGTCGGATTAGCTTGGAACCTTCTCCAGTCGATTATAAAAACCAAACACGCAATGGCGACTGCTAGAACTACCACGACTAAGAATATCAGAGTTTGTTTTCTCGAAAGAGATTCCAGATCTTCGCTTGAGCAGAAAACGAGCCAGAAGCGATGCAGTAGCACAATGCATAGAATCAACAAACTGGAACATAGAAACAACATGGTCAAAACTCCCGTTGTTTTACAAAGCAGGTCCCCGTATTTCCACTTGAGCTCCAACAGCGATGCAACCATTAGTGGCATAGTGATAATCGCGGTAAATATATCTGCTACAGCCACGTATAACAGTGTGCTATTTCCCGGATAAGACTGGCCGGGCTTGCGGAAGCTTAATACACAGAGAAGTCCGTTACCGATGATAATTGTCGAACACATTCCAATTATACCAGCAGCTTCGAAAGACATCGCCATCGGTGAGATATCAAACGCTTCCATCTCTTCATCTCGATCGGCTGGTACGTTCTCTGAATATGGATCGCCGGCCATTTCATTGATCCACACTGTCAAAGTATCCTCGTTTCGTGACACTTGTTATCCCGTAGATTTTCCGTCAACTTCTGGCTTAACTATACTTTTTAAAACAACATTGGCTTTGCTGTCCTTCGAGCCCTTAAACCAAATTAGTTCTTCTCCTTATTTCACGCTTGAATAGCTTTGAATGTAAACCTCATTCGCCCCGACAAAATTTCACTCCGTTGGCCGAGTTTAAGTGCTAAATTATTCACTACTTAAAATCGCCAAAAGCCTCTACAAGATAACTGACAAACTTTCTTTAAACACTTAGAGGTTGCTTGAGACAAGCTACAAATTTCATTTTCTTACTCAGGCTAGCGTTCATCTGCTTGGAAGTTACTGTTTATGAATATTCTTTTTTCGCATATTTTGCCCCAAACTAATCCTTGCCTTCAATGCAGCTACGAAATTTTTCACCTCCGACCTCATATTTTTGAATCATTTTGTTACATTTCGGCCGACCGGCATCATTAAGCGTACCATGTACCAGTTGTTGCTCGAAGCAGGTATCAATTATAAATGCTCGGGCGTGCACGACTGCTACCGAGTAGTAAACGAAGTGCGTTTGCTAGTGTCGTACCCAGGTCTCCGTCCGTCACACTTCAGTACATAAAGCTGTGACCTGGGTAGGATATTAGAGAGATTAAGATCGAGGTTTTTTGGCATTTCCCGCGAACCGCGAACGTCAAGAAATCACGTGACCAGTGCTTTGCCGTCAGGCTTGCGGTTTGAGGTTCACGTTTGTACGGCTAGGCCAAGCTCTAGAGGTAAGTGATTTACCGCGAGGTTTTTTGCACCCTAAAACATCACAATCCCACGTTTGAGAGAAAATACTACTTTTTAGAACTCTTTCGCTTATTAATTATCGAATTCTTTTTCATAGAAACGTAATTTTGAAGACGATTTCTCAGCTAAAACAGAAGTGAACGAATATATGAAAACAAACATGGCGTCCGGCTATTTGTTGTTAGAACCATCCGCGAATCTTAAGTCCAAATATGGGCAGACGGCTAACGTGAAACCGCTAACCGCAAACCGCGGTTTGCCGTTTGTAATAAGATGGCCAAACCTGTATCTTAATCTCTCTATTATACTTCCAGAAAGAAGTCAAGATGACTGTTTACACTTAGTCCTTTTCCAGAAAGCGCAAGCCATCACTGCCGCGAGATTGGTGAGAGAATTTTTCGCGCGCCCGTTCGACCTTAATTAAAACCAAAAAAAGAAACAATTTTTTTAAAAACCTGTTAGGATAAGATACGCGATTACCATTCAGAATCCCTTTACGTAAGATACTGTTTAAGCCTAAAATTTGAAACTGGTTCTTATTTTATAGAATTCATTTGAAACTTAAAATTCATATATAAATCAAATAAAACAAGTTCTGATGGGTGATGCAAGTTAGCAAAAGCCTTTTTCAATGTCATTTCAGCTACAAAAATGAATCAATGTATAATGCCATTTCGGATACATACTATAGACAGTACCAATATTAAATCAAATGAAGAATGATCCTCGCAGTTGTGAACGCAATTTATGCAATTGCGAAAAGAAGCCTGAAAAAAATTCAGGACTTCAACGGGGTTTGAACCCGTGACCTCGCGATTACCGGTGCGATGCTCTAACCAACTGAGCTATGAAGCCACTGACGTTGGGAGCAGGTCAAATGTGGGTTCATATGTTCCCGTGAAAGAAATGAGTGTGAATGATATATGAAATGAATCATATATGAACTGCGGAAATGAAATCAAATGAAGAATGATCCTCGCAGTTGTGAACGCAATTTATGCAATTGCGAAAAGAAGCCTGAAAAAAATTTCATATATCATTCACACTCATTTCTTTCACGGGAACATATGAACCCACATTTGACCTGCTCCCAACGTCAGTGGCTTCATAGCTCAGTTGGTTAGAGCATCGCACCGGTAATCGCGAGGTCACGGGTTCAAACCCCGTTGAAGTCCTGATTTTTTTTTTTTCAGGCTTCTTTTCGCAATTGCATAAATTGCGTTCACAACTGCGAGGATCATTCTTCATTTGATTTCATTTCCGCAGTTCATATATGATTCATTTCATATATCATTCACACTCATTTCTTTCACGGGAACATATGAACCCACATTTGACCTGCTCCCAACGTCAGTGGCTTCATAGCTCAGTTGGTTAGAGCATCGCACCGGTAATCGCGAGGTCACGGGTTCAAACCCCGTTGAAGTCCTGAATTTTTTTTCAGGCTTCTTTTCGCAATTGCATAAATTGCGTTCATAACTGCGAGGATCATTCTTCATTTGATTTCATTTCCGCAGTTCATATATGATTCATTTCATATATCATTCACAGTACCAATATTCTTTCAGCAACAATTAACAATTGGTTCATGCGTCAGCGTGCGTTCATCGAGATATGGAGCACGTGGGAAGTATGGAGAGCACGAAAGATGAGAAAGAGTTGCTCGAGGCGTAGCTGAGCGCAACTCTAGCTCCTTGAGTGCTTTCCAGACTTCCCAGGTGCTTCATATCTCGAAGAACGTTAATTAGAAGGGGAGGAGAGAGGGAGAGGGAGAGGGAGAGGGAGAGGGAGAGGGAGAGGGAGAGGGAGAGGGAGAGGGAGAGGGGGAGAAAAGCCTGACAACGAGTCACTAAAGCCTTCCGCCCCCAACACAGCACCACTAGATATGCGTTTCCGATCAAAATCACTTCACCTGCCAAGTGTGTCAACTGCCATGTTTCAAAGAGCGAGCCTTCGGTGGGAATATATGTAAATAAACTTCACCGAAATCGGCAAGGTTTGCGAAATTTGTCGTGAAAATCTACTCACGAAATACGGCAGTTGTGCTGCTACGGTGCCGCTGTTCTGTGAGACTACAAGAGAATAAAGAGCTTTTGGGTACTTTGAATGGAAAGGCGGTCAGACTTACTAAATCATTAGGCACTATAGGAATTGTCGTTGGTCGGGATCACCAACGCCAGTGCGCGAGAAATATTGTCAATTGTTTCAAGCTTTCTTCCGAGTTACAACAAGTATTTACGGCTGTTTCTATTAGAGTGAAACCAGAGGAAGTTTCAACTGCTCCCCTACCATCTGCTAAGGGAGATAAGCTTCAAATTTTACAACATCATCGTCGACATCTCCGACTAAACGTCAAAAAGACGGGACGGGCTGATACTCAGCTTAGATGAACGGACAGGACGGGCTGATACTCAGGTTAGATGAACGGACAGGACGGGTTGATACTCAGGTTAGATGAACGGACAGGACGGGTTGATACTCAGGTTAGATGAACGGACAGGACGGCTGATACTCAGGTTAGATGAACGCATGAACCAATTGTTTTATAACATTTTCAACGCGGTGGTTTAACGCCGACGTCACCCGCGTGCACGACGGGAATATGAAGCACGCTTACGTAGATGAATTTGATTACACGAATCTACTAGCTGTTATAAAACGTTTCAGTTCTTTAGAAGGTAAGAACCCAAACAGCCCAAATTCCCAGTAAATACCAATTATATAGGAACCTTATGCAGCTAACTTGGAAATATGCAATCAGTCAATCACTCGATCAATCAATCAATCACTCGATCGATCGATTAATCAGTCAATCAAAAATTAGCAGAACGTCGCGGTACAATGTGTCAACGGGAAAATTGGCAGATCTTTAAGCTTCAGTTTAAGGAGGTAAGGATCACAATTAAAATCAAACAAGAGTGAATTCTGTCTCTTAATCATTAAACATATTTATTTCCAGATTTAATCTTTGACTTTATTTATCGACACATACCGGACACCATTGTTAGGAAAATTGGCTTGACATAGATTTAATTATCTTTTTCTCTTCAGAAAGCCGTTTCTACGAGTCATTTTACGAGACGAGTTTGTCGCCTGGTCGTAATAACAAAGATATAGCATTTCTTTTAATTGTGGATACTTGCAATGCGTCAGTTTTACCTACTATTTACATCACGCAAATGAACTCATTCATAGTCACTATGTGCAAATATCTTCAAAACTTGCATGGATACTTTACAACAATTAAAACGAAATTGGTTGTGAAAAGGTGAAAACAAAGACACACTGCCACCGATTTTACCGCTTTTGTGACTAGAAAAAAGAGACACACAAGTGATGTGTACGAGTGTAGGTTCAATGTTTCTTCTAATTTCTATGTTTTTTGAGCGAAACTTCCTTAACGTGGACATCAACGAGGACACTTGTAAAGGGTACTTTTATAAGTGACAAGAACAAAAACGACAGCTTCAAGTTGTCTTGATTAAAATGCATTGGTACACTGAGACGGGACCTTGCTGTTTTCAGCATCCCTACATTATCGTGAATGAGTTCTTAGCGCGAAAACTTTAATGGATCCCTGCCCTCGACAAAATGACAAAAATTGGTTCCAGTATGCAAGTGTTTCTACGGGATCCTAGGTTAGTGGAAGGCAATTCTAGGCCCCGATTTTCTCCCAGGATAAAACTGCTTTCAGTCAGCTTCAGATCAAACCTTTAAAACCTGAGGCCGAGTAAGCGTCGTCATTAAATTAAAATAATATAGTTCCATGTCTGTTCTCTTCAACCTTAACAATAATCATATACTCAATATGTGTACCTTTATATTATTAAAATCTGGCGCTTTCATTCATGTGTTTGATGTGACTTTCACTGACTAGAAGAACGAGTTTCGCTGCTGTGGCTCCCTTCTCGCTGGCGTTTACAAAATACCGGATGCACAGCTCACTTGTCGGTGAAAGTAAAACTGGTGTCAACTTTTGGTGGTTACACCAGTACAAAAATATTATTCCGTACGGAAAATTGAAAGGATACAACGAAAAAACCTAATGGGCTTCAGCTGCTTACTCTGTCTGTGTAAAAAGTAGGAAAGCATGCATGCTTTAAAGCAGTGTGTATTACGACACTTGAGCCAACAAAATGCAGCACCTGTCAAACGCTGGTGACGTTATTTGTAATTCCTTCCAGTTTTGCCAGAAACTAAATTTCATTCGCCCCAACAACCATGATCAGTGAATAACGCAAAGCCACACATACGGGATTTTAACCATATGACCCTAGAATGAAATTGATACCTGTACAAAGAAGATCGACATAAACACGGGATTTGTGCGATACGAGAATACTTAAAGTCACACAACCTTATTATGACGGACATTACAATACTCTAATGTCGGCAATGCGTTCGCATTCGATTGAGAATTCAGTCCATATTGAGTTCCCAGGCAAACGCACCTGCCAGTCGAGGTAGGATCATGTACTGTTTTTTTCAATCAAGTAATAATGGCGGTATGATTCTCGATTGATTGGCAAATGTAGGGAGCAATCTCCAGTTTTGTTTAGCGCGGCACTCTGTATCACCAGTTAGCGTTAAGTTAAACTTTCTGACTCAGTGTACCGCTTCGCGAAGACAACAAAAAGCCCGACGAAATCTAAAGATCACAAAACTGTCTTCCACGGAATTTTGGACTTCATAAGAGAGTTTGCAAAGGTTTCTTTTCCCAAAAGAAAGACGTTCTTTCCATCGCTCAACAAGTAATGCGGTGATAAACTGTGGAATAGCTCGTTTTGGTGTGATCAAGCACTTTGTCTTACGTCAATAGCCCATTTTACAGTTGTGTGTTCAGTGTTCAGTAAGTTACCTTTGTTTTAATACAAACCTCTGCCTTTCTCGTGTAAATGTGGACAAGTTAGCATAAGAACATGTTTTGTGTGAGAAGAGCAGTCAGGTTTGTATCAAAACAAGGTCACTGCCAACTTCGTATCCATTCATAGACCAGGTCACCGAGCACAATGCAAAAAATGCCATTTCTCGTTTGAGTTAAACTCACCCTTTTTTTTTTTACTAAACTCGTCATTTTACTCAGTATTTTGAGTAACGTTACTCTTATTATTAGTAAAATGTTTTACCCAGGATTAAATAATTCAAACATTACTCTGGGTCAAAAGACAATGTATACTTTAAAGAAGCACCGTACAGAAAAATGTGCAAGGTTCGAAGAAGACCAAGGCATTGCCACGAGAGGTTAAACCAGCAAGAAGCAAACCGCTAGTTATTAAATTACATGTTACTTCGTTGATGTCGTCACACCGTATCCTCTGAATCAAGTTTGTGTTTCCGGTATAACTGGTTTATAATGTTCGTAACTCGACTCAGTCCCTCCACGCACATCTTTATGTCCTGTATGACGTCCTTGTGAGGGGCCACGCCCCTTTCAGTGGTACCAAGTGAGGTCAGGAAATCTGATCTGTAGGGGACTGCCTTCACCGCCAGCTAAGAGATAAAAAAAATTCATATGATTTCCATTACATGTAGATAAGAAATGCACGCACATGAACATGAGAAATTGGTTTCCATTTCTGAAACCTAATGGAAAGCTAGGCTAGAATTTTTCTTCTTGATGAACTTGAGACAGGGTTTAATTTTTCAGGGTTTAATTCACGGACTTCTCCCTGACTGAAAATGAACTTTTGTTTTTGCGAAGTGGCAACTTCTTCAAAGCAAGCAATATCCTTACTGAAACAAAATGTAAAAAACGAGATCATACCCAACACTTCAGATATGGTGCATTTTTCAAACACTTACCGCGAAAACGCCTCTGACCACCCAGCCATGATACCTACGAAGTGTCTTACCGTACGCTGTGCCTAAGATACAAGATAACAACAACGACAGCTTAAATGAAAGCACACTTGAGCAAAACAAGAAATCGTCGTAAAGGGTCTTGAAAATTGTGTAAAATAGTGGGGTACTCTGGAGCATGGAGTCGTGTTGTTTCTTTAGGCAGGACACTTCTAGCCACCTCCTTCCTTCCCGTCTAAGTGTAGTTTTGAGTACAAGTAACTCTCCAAAATGAGGATGGAGGGGGTGGGGGGTGGGGGAGTGATGGACTGACCTATGGCAATTTTAACTACCCCACCTCATCCGCAACAAATCCGTAAAACTCTTAAGAACCATTGGCTTGGTCTCCCCGCTGTAATTCATCTGCTACCTTCATATTGGTTTAGCAGAAGAATTATCTTGCAGTATAAGTGACGTACTTATTTATTATTAAGTACTGAAAGGAGATTTAAAGACGTTTCTGAAAAAAATCGCTTTGAAAGTGCCCTGTATAAGAAAACGAGTCTCTCTTTTCCCAAATTTACAAGCTATGACCGGATTTCCCAGACTCCTCAATATGATTTTAGAGGTTGCCAAGTAAATGTAAGACCAAAATGCTAGGCAACCTTCAGGGCTGAAAAGGGAGGTTGGACACATTGTACATTATAAATTATTGATTATTTACCTGCTGCTACAGCAAGATCTTTTTCTCCTCGAGCCACTTCCGCCAAAAACACTTGCATAAATTCTAAAGCTCTGAAATTAAAGACAGGCAAGCGATAAGGACATTCAGAAAAAAACGGGGTAAAATAGAAATCCTCTTACCATCAACAAATCTGGTACTGTTACGAGCACAAAACGCCTATACTATCAACAGTTAGAATACAAAACAACGTGAGACGTATTCTGTGTTTCTATTTAGTCCTCGTAGAAAAAATGATTCGGTGCCGGTAATTTTTGTAAAACATAGATGTTTTATCCATATAGGCACCTATGGGCCAATTACGGCACGGAGAAACCCAGAATTTTGTCTATGAAATAGCTGCTAGTAACCAGTACGTTACCATTCTTGTTGCCGGGTAAAAGGCCCATTTAGGAAATAGCCAATCAGTCCTTTTTGTTGTTTATTAAATAAATTCTGGTAACGAAGTGGAAGAAAGGAAGTTTGTGGAGGCAAAGTAACTTTATACGTGTAATGACAAGAGAGTTAACTACCCCGCAAGTTTCCTTACCTTTTTAGCCAGAGTAACGCATCCGTTGCCGAGTTTTTCGCTGTACATGTGTTGCTTTTGAGTTCTTGATAAACTATATTCTGTAGCGTTATGAACGCTTTGGGGTCCGTTGCGTGTTTGGCTTCGAGTTTCTAAAGGAGTGATAATGCAGATGTAATTTTTCACGAGGCTGAAAACGTTTTCTCTGGAGATCTAATGGAAGGCACTAAAGTAATGGCAAGTTCAAGGAAAATAAGTGCTTCAATATACGGTTTTTACTTTGAGAGCTAAAAAATGGCTCGGTTTTGTGAGTGTGAGTTTACTAAATCATTTTATAATTTACTTAAAAAAAGTCTCAAGTCTTAATAAAGTATGTGGAGACTGGTGGGCGCCGTGTGTCTGAATGCGTGACTTCCCGTAAACAGATGCAGGCACCTAATTGATCCTACAACATTTTAGTGTATGATGAAATGGTTTAGTGAACTCGGACTCAAAACAAAGTTATCAGCTGTTAACTCTCAAAGTAAAACCTTATCTCCAACGGAGTTTTCTTGTTTTTACATTTGACTGCGGCCAACTCAGGCACTCGGTACCAGTCTGTACGCGATTCTCGCCAGTCCCAGGCACTTGACGCCTATGTTATTTTCCATGCAATTCCTCTCGTTAGCTTCACTCTTTATTATGATGGGTGATAAAAAAATTACAGTAATGTCGGAGCATGTCTGGAATAACTTGTCACAATCCTTACTTTTATGTTTCCGCTGATATCCAGCTTGACAGGAGTGAATGCCGTTGACCCAAGGACGTCTAAAAAACAACGAGGTACTATCAAACCTGGTGAAACCTGTACTGAAATGGTGTTAAAATTCAAAACTAGATTATCGCATTAATTCATTTGCTCAATCACAGCTATGCAAAGATGAGGGTCACTGATGGCGCCATACATGCAGCCGGTGCTTAGATATGGGACATGATTATCGTTTTTGCTTTGACTTCTAAGACGAGGAAACAATGCTCAGTTTCGACAAACATATGCTCGGCAGCGTTTCAGTAAATTGTCAAAATTTAGGATCATTATTCCGACTCAAACCAACACCAACGACAAAGGATCAGGCTCCACTGGGTTATTCGTTTACTTACCCAAAAACGGTAAAATACACGAACAACACGAAAGAAACGGTTTGGTTGGAATGCCATTGTCCGCTCCAAGTTGAATATTTTCAAACCTAAAACAAAAATGCCGTAGTTGTGTAAGCTTACAACACTGACAAATAGTGTAACACTGACAAAATATCGGGCCCTAAGCGATTTGTTAAAATCACTGATCGTTTCACGTGTACCTCCGCAAATGTTATCTATTGCATAACCTGCACATTATGCAAAAAGTTATACATCGGCGAAACAGGAAGACGACTAGGTGACCGATTCCGAGAACATCTTCGTGATGTTGAGAAAGATGACAAAGACGCATCCAAACCTGTCGCTCGGCATTTTAATCTCCCTAACCATTCCAAACAGCACATGTCGATCTCCGGCCTTTCCCTACATCAAGGTACCACGGAAAGCCGTAAAAATCTCGAACAAAAACTGATCTTTCAAATTGGCACTCTTAATCCCCACGGTATCAACGAGCGCTTTTCATTCAATTAATTTATTCCTGTTTTTCACGTTACCATGTTACCACCAATAGCGTAGCTCCATTTTCTGTATATAAACCATACACAACCCACAATTCCTCGATTCGCTCCGACGAAGGGCTAACGCTCGAAACGTCAGCTAATCGAATCCCTGTACGGTGGTCAATTTACATTATCAACTCCGTTGATAAACCAAATTTTCGTGTTTCACTCCCCCACCGATGCAGCACCACAGTTTCTTTAGAAACTAATCCCCTTTATTCATTTAAGCTTACAATAAGACGACCTAGACAAAACTGCATGCGTTCAGTCTGTCTCAAAGGACTCAAACAGAATCACCTTCATCCACAGGTCACATTCTCTAACCACCAAGCCAAGGTGAAAGTGAACTCATTTTTGACGCACAGCCTGCATACAGCGAGAACCTTTTCAATGAAGTTGTGATTTTTAATACTCAAGAGGTATTGAGTAGTTCTTCGTCATTTTCAGAATTGAGGTTTAACTTTCCCTTGCAGTGGAAATAGTCCAAACAAGACTGCGTTTTATTTTACCCTTGTTTATGATTACAGTAATGAATCCAAGACAAAGAAAGAAAGAAATTTAAACTATTTTAAACCCCAACATTTATCCGCTTATTCATTTCATAGCAACTCTAATGTTGTCTGTTTGTTAAGTGCTAGTGCTTGTTTTATTGAGTGCAGCTGACAAGACTTCAAAACGAACCTTGGTACAGTCATGACACCCGAACTTACCGAGATTTTGCCGCGGTGAAGAACGTTAGAGGTTCGTCCTTCAGTTCCTCTGAGTTTGAATTGGACGATTGAGAATCAAGGGAATTTCGAGACGACTCGATGTACATTGTCTTGTGATTGAGGCTCGAGTTACTGCCCACTCCACTCGCTTGTCCGTGGTTGCGGTCAATGTGGTCAGAGGAGTTTGTTGAGGAGCGATTTCCAACAATTTGAGAGGAAGTCTGGGTCGAGGGACGTTTGACCGCAGAGGAAAGCGTTTGCTCGCTGCCAGCTGATTGGTCGCTCATGGTTGCTACGCTTGGAGGCCCTGGAGAGGATGAAAAAGAATAATAATAATAATACTTTATTATTTATATAGTGCACCCTCCAAAATTGCCCAAATGCGCTAAAAAAGATGTGTCTTGAGTTTCTGCTTAAAGATTGCGATACTAGGACTACACTTGATGTCCATAGGTAATTTGTTCCACATACAAGGAGCACTAACCGAGAACGCTCTGGACCCATAGGTTTTGTTATGATATGATGGCTGGCAAAAAAGCAACTTGTCGGCAGATCTAAGATCTCTCCTAGGAATGTATGGTATAAGCAATTCACTCAGGTACATTGGTGCCAGACCATTAACAATCTTGTACGTAAAAAATAAAATCTTAAAATTGATGCCTTGCGCAAATTCTGTCCTTATCCAAGTGTTTAGGTCTTTCATTTGTCCCCATCAAAACTTACAAACCATATCACTTGAAAACGAAGATAATTCAAGTATTTTCAAAAGGTTTTCCACCACCCGAGTGCACCACTCTCTGCGTTTTTATGCCAAAACATTCTCGACTGAAAAGAAATGACAAGATTATTTGTAACGATTGTGATTCGAAGCGATGCCATGCTTATTACACCATATGTGATTACACAAATTAAGCAACCAAATCTATGAACAGTCTGGCGATTTCTCTGCTTCTAAATAAAAATGTTCCTCCAGACCAGCTAATTTCAGACGTTGCCATTTTGACACCTAATTGTTTCTTGACTTGAAACTCCTTCCCTTCTCCTAAATGTATGATGTTACTCTTCTACAAAACTTCTTTTCAGTCCATAGTAACAGTACCTCAAAGGTAAGTATACCTTTATTATAAAACGGTCTGGTTTCCCTAGGTTGCAGAGAGGGCACCATTTTCTCTACGCAGTATAGCGTTAAGCACCGCATTTTAAAGCTTTTTCAATTCTGAAAGCAAATCAAACAACAAGGCAGAAAGAGAGCTAAACACCATCATCTTCAAACTTCTCGTCACTCGATGTACGTTGAGGAATTTCCTTTTCAAAGTTCCGTTTATTTTTTCATTTCAGTTCAGTTTCATGTGTATTTTTGTATTTTTTTGCCACTCACCATTGAACGTAGAGCTTAATGTGCTGGCTACGCTTGATGTGGGTGATGGAGGCGGTGAAGATGACCTGCAACAAAACAGTGGACAGCCGTTTCATCTTATGGATGTAAGACAAGTTTCCGCAGTTATTTGGTCAATTTGTGCAGTTCAAAAAGAACATGAAAAAATTTAGGCCTGACCTTTGCAATGACCAGATGCACCATTCTCTCCAACTGTGGTTGGAAGGCCAACCACAGAGAAGGTCACCGCTTTTTCAACTGTACAGTATATCTTGATCAAAATACTACCAACTGCATTGAACACGTCTTAAATTCATTTGCTTCATCTGCTGTTCACATATAATTATACGAATTAATCATTATTTATTCACATACATGTACACGTACCATCATTTCATCTAACTTAGGGCTCCCCTAGACGTCCATCTAGGATGATTGACACACAAAAGAAAACTTTCTACCATCATGCATAAAGCCAGTTACACACGAGCAAGTTTTCCTTGACAAGTGTTATTGACAATTTTCATTTGCTCATGTTTATGAATGACAAGTTTTCTTTGACAAGTTTTACCTTGACAAGTTTTATTTGCTGGTGTGAACAAATGAACAAGTTTTCTTTGACAAGTATTCAATGTAGCCAGCGATTCAAGTACACAGCGGACAACAATTTTCTTGACAAGCTTTCCTTGTCAACCCATACAGATGAACAATTTCTGCAATGTGTCAAGTTTTTCCTTGACAAGTGCACTTCAAGTTTTTCTTTACACACCAGCAAATAAAGTTTGTCAAGTCAAAACTTGTCAAGGAAAACTTGCTCGTGTGTAACCGGCTTAACGCAGTAGGAAAAGACAGCTGTCTACTGCTAGGCTCAGACACAATTACACATATGTCCCCCAAATAACTGACAGCACTTAGTCCAACTCATAACTACTGAGTGTAAAGGCTTCTTGCTTGTATCACGTACAGTGTACTTTGGACCATTACAGTAACCTCAGTGAACACACCTATGACTTTCATGAAGTAGCTGCTTTCGAAGTGCACCATGCTTGGTTGATGCCAGTGTCTAGAAGAAAATAATGGCAAAACCATGGTTATGTTTACTGTGAAGAAGCAAAAGGTAAATCCAGTTGTAATTAACCCATTGACGCCCAGCCGTTTTTACGTTTTCGGAGTGATTTTCCACCCGTCCTATAAATGATCCATAGCATTTCGTGACTCTTTATTTGAAACTCCATGGAAAAGTGGTGCTGTCCTAAGGCACCGGAGGCACTGGAGGCTCAAGGTAGCTATTTTTTACCCGTGGAGCTACATGTACAACAACGGCCCAAGTTCAGTTTGCTTGCGATTTTTGCTAAGTTTACAGCCATTTTTCATCTTTTAGTGGCTGCCTGATGAGCATCATTAAGTGTGACGGTAGCTAAGAGTCCACTTTGTCAAAGAATCGAGCAAGGTGATGTACTTTGTTGTTGAATTTTGGCTTGCTACTCAACGAATTGGGAATTTGGCCGCTCGGACACTTAGTACCTTTGGGACTCGACTATTGATGAATTTCTCGACCTACCACCGCATATTTTGGAATTTGTGAGCACTGAAGATGACCACAAGCAGGAATTTTTGGCAGTAGGTCGGAGTGGCCGTTTACATGTGAAAGAATTGACGGAAGGAACGGGCGCTGTCAAAAATTCTCGTTATTTCCCAGCATACAATGCGCGCAAGATGTTGAAAATGGCAGGAAGGCCTGAATGTACTGGAACAAAAGGCTGTATCTATGCTTGGGAGAAGAATATGAACAAAAAAGTCATTGCTGAATGTTATTGTTATGATGGTTGAAGTTTGGTTTTTCAGTGATGATTTCTTCAAAAAACGTAAAGGCAAAATGCGGCATTTTTGTCGTTTCTCTTCGATGTTAAAAACGGTCAGTTTCTTGTCCAACGGTCAGTTTCTTGTCCAAACTCAAAAGGCCATATTTGGTAAAAATCGCTACATTTCTTGCGTTTACTGGAAATCCAAATTTAAAGGACATTCCATTTCGTGCTCACAACTGACAGTTAAGACAATATCTGTGCGATTGAGAAAGTTGCAATGTTTTGAAGCATGGCAGTCTTGTGCAGCTGGTTTCGGCTGGTGTAGGAGTCAATGGGTTAAAATAAAACAAAATTTTTTTTGATGTTGATATTTTTAATTGCTTGAAGGCCTGTGCACAATCCAACTTTGAGAATTCGTTCACGGCTGCTAGAGTGTACAGCTGTAGCTGTTGACAAGCAGCATACTGAGGAAAGGTATGAGAAAAATCCACTGACTGGAGAGAGGATGGGTGATGGCACAATCTATATTCATATATATAACATGTAACCGGCATGCAGTCATAATTTGCATATACATCTAGGCCTGGAGATAGGATGATAGTCCCTCTTTCAAGTTAGACCTAGTTCACTCCACCTGCAAGTTTTTCTTGTTTGTTAAAGATATTTCTTGCAGAGTCACAGTTAAAATTCAGTATCACTTCTGTTGGAGCACTAAAAAAGTAGTCAGCCTTACAAAAAACACATAACCTATGGGGGTAAATTTGTTCAAAAAAGCCAGTTCCAGATCTACATAAATGACGCACGGTAGATTACACACGTTACAAAACCAACTAATTTTAAACTTTACATTCACTCACCTTACTCATTGAGGTGGTTGGAGAGGATGGTGATGAAGATGAGCTTCCTGGTGTATGGGTAAAAATTAATGTAAAATCAAGACCAGTCAGCAGGAAATTCAAACATGCATTTTGTGAACCTTACAAAAAATTAATAATGACTACATGCAGGTTACTTTTTCAGGCTTCATTTATTTATCACTAAATATCTTTTACTTTAGCAGCATTCAAAACTGTGACAATTGTCCATATCTTCATTCTCTTATCCTCAGTTCAATATGATGTGTGATCTTCATACATTTACAGTTTATAGTAGCCTATGGGCCATTGTATGTAAATGTAAGTACATGTAGATTATCTTAAAAATGTAAGAGGTTAGTATGCGACAATGCTGTAATTCAACCAAAAGGATGCCACAGTATTGACAGAAATAGACCATCTTTTATTATAATGACAAATTGCCAAAAGTAAAGGGGCCTTTGAAGTGAAATAATCATTGGTACACTGTAACTCACCAAAATTGCCTTCTGCCAGTTCCATACAGTCACAAAGGTTTTTTAGAAACTCGTCACAAGTAGCAGATAACATGGTTCCAGCCTCTCCATATTCCTGACAAAAGAAAGGCAATTTCACACTGCACATACAGTAAAATTAAAGTTCTCTTTGTAGCTGACAGAGGATCAAAATCCACCAATCACCACACACAAACTGACCTTTTGACCTTCTAAAGCCTGGAAACTTCATTGTATCATGAGAAGTCCTCTACAGACTTTTAAAAGAATGTCGGCAAACACAAACTTAACCATTGGTTGGATTTCGAACTTCAGGTTCATGTTATTCAAAGTGTAGTATTGGGAACCTTCAACATCAGATTCATGACACTCTGAGACAGCCATGAACCTGTTAAGGCCTGGTATACAATAGGATCCTCTGATTAGCCATGGCCACTACAGCCCAAGGCCTTTGTCAGGCTGAGATCAAATTAGAGACTGTCCAACTGACACAATGCGGTATACCTGACTGTCCTCTTTGTTGGTGCAGAGCATTTTAATTGTACTAATCTGTTGCAACAGCAGACTGCGATACATGCTGAGTTCTCTCATCTTCTCCTTTAACTGATTCATTGCTGTTTGATCAATAAGAGATATAACATTCAATGAAAATGCATTTCTATATTTGTGCCTTTTTGCCCCAGAGGGTGTCTAACATTGAAATAAACTTGTAATAAATGTCAGTTAAAAAAAACCTATTACATGTAAGTCGTAAGGTATAAGTAACATTCAGTTAAAAGGTGACAGAGTTCACCCACAGCTAACGCCTTGTCCAGCAAGAATAGAGACCCTACTATTGCAATTTACATGTATTCTGACTGTAATATTGTAATTCATTTCTTGTAATTTGACCTCCTAGTTCTTTAACTCTCCAGTAATTTCAGGTAGCTGATATCCTTTTTCTTTCTTCAATTTCATTGTTTGTAAAATTCGTCTTTGTGTTTGCAAGGGTGGGTAAAGTTGTTGTTGTTGACCATGAGAGGAAGACACTGGTCGATGACTTTTAACTGAATCAGGGCTGTTGCTACATTTTGATGAAGGTGGGGATGTGCAAAAAGTAGCAGGGGAATCCAGCTGTTGTCAGATACTCAATAATTATACTGTTTTTCTATGAACATAGCTGGGGATCTAGTCCAGAATAATAAAAAATGGCAAGGGAAAAGCCCGGACCCCTGCCTTACTGACAGCCCTGTGAATGGTCACACAAAGTCCAAGATAAAACCAGCGGTAAATAACAGTGAACAGTGCTTGAGGGAAACATGTTTCTCTTCAAGACAGGGCTGTGCTCTAGCAGTGCCCAGTGGCCCCTGGCAATTTACTTTTGCCATTGGGTTACAAGGATACAGTATCTCAGTTTTTGCCCAATATTACTATGCTGGGCACCCTGAATGTCAAAGGTTCAAAGTTCTGGGCTCCCACAAAGTTTTCTTAGAGCACAGCCTTGCAAGATCTTGCCAGAGAAAACTGGTGTTTAACATACATGTAGTGGGACTCTCCCGTACATCTTGTAAACTTTAAATTCTCCACTTACATTCTCCAGGCATTTCTGAGTGTCCATTGTGTTTCATTGTTGTGAGGCATGCCTTTGCTGTTCCTAGAGCAACCAGCCACTGTTGCCGTTCTGCTGGTGTAGCTGCCCTGAGGTAGATGTATTGGTCTGGGGGCATCTTCAGATCAATTCTCACAGAATCTGTTGGGTGAACTACAAAACAGAACATCTTGTTTAACGATCAGTTTTATTGCAAAGCTTTTCAATATTATTTTGCCGTGGGACAAAACAAGACATACTGCATTGGAAACAAGACTATTATAGTTTGTTTTCCTTTCAAAGAGTAAACGTTTTAGACCAAAGTTTTTGCATGAGGAATGTTCAATTGTATGATACACAATGCTATTGCATCAAATTCTGATTCCCTAATAAATTCATGTTTTATTTTGCTCATTAATACAGTATAATTATTCTCAATTTTGATTATCCAGACTGTTCACTGCAAAAATCTCCACAAGTCAGAATAATAGATCTTCAACTGTACAGGCCTGCATAAGCCATCATCACTAACACAAAATGGTACAAATTTACCTGAGATTTCACAGCAAGCCATTTTAACAGAGCCTCGACTCCCAAGCCCAACCTCTTCCTGGGACTTGTAGTAAGCCAACACTCCAACTTCGAGAACAAACCATCTGGGCTGCCATCCTGAAAGTTATCCATGTGTTCAAATGAGAGTGAGTTCAGAATATCAGGAAAGAAGAATTGAAGGGCTTTCTGCAAAAGGGGCAAACATTGCTTTTTGGCCTTAAAATCTTTAGTCTCTCTATTAAACTCAGACTCATAATAGAGTCAGAAATGAAGTTCTGCAATAATTATTTCCTGATATGAAGGCTAAAATCTGATGAATTAGCTCATGAATTTTGCCAAAAACTCAAGAAACAGAAACAAAAAAAGGTCTGATGCATGGTTGATTTCTTTTATCTCGCCTTTCAAAAGAAACCAACGCATTACTTCAGTTGGATAAGTTTCAGGCTAAAGCTCATACATGTACACTGTAATTTAATTTGCTGAACCTAGGCTAATTAATTTGGTGTTCTTCTGTTCCTCCTCAAACTTCTGTTTCAACAGATATAATTATTTTTATTTACAACTAGTTGGTATACCGACTAGTAGCAAAGAAGGGAGAAAAAATTCAAACCAATGATAAAACAGAGCCATATACATGTACATAACACAGACAAACAAAAACATCACATTAAGGACTACACTCACTTGGATGTTTTTGGTTTACCTGGCTCATAATTATAAAGCTTTAAAATTTTGTTTATAGCCATTTTAAAAACCCCAGAAGTGTTCTTCATAACGAACGAAAATATTTGTTCAGGACAAAATGCCTTCTCCAATACAAAGAAGCTGTTGAAAACTGACATGAGATAGGTTCAAAGTCGGCCAAATCATAGTAATTTTAGCCACGTTTACGCAACTGAGATGACACCAGAAACCATGGGAGAGTCTCTTAGGGTGATTTCTTTGGGAAAATCCAAGTTCAGGTTCTTGAATCCAAAAACAGATTTTGTGTTTCTTTATTAAAAACTAAAAAAGGATTATAAATCCAAAGAATCGAGTAGATTCATCAGATCAGATCTGAATCCGGATTTTTAGGATTTATGATCTGTGTATTTCTTTGGGAATGGATCAGAAAAAAGTACATTTGGCAAGCAGTCTTCCTGTGAAAATAAGAGGCCTGGCAGCTGAGGCCCACCACCTTACCGCTATACATGTAAGCTTTCAGTGTCATTTGTCTCCATAAAATTGTCCACAATTCGATAGAAAGTCATGAATATTTAAAAAAAGCTTTGCTGCTGTACAAATTATATAAATCCTGTATGGGATTGACTGAAATTGATTTTGTCTGTCATTGTACTTGTGATTAACAAATCGGACTCCCCAAATTTGTAAATTACTCAACTCGTACATGTATGATTACAGACTGAATTGGACTCCTCTCGGTCCTATTACCATTATAGTCACAAAAATTACAATTTCCTCAATTGCGATTGGTTTAAAAAACTCCTATTTCCACTAATTCACTTGCCAAGTTGTTATCTGACAGTTTGTTATTGGACAGTTCAATAAGCCAATCACATTCAAAGTAGTACTTTAAATCAACCAATCACATTCAAAGTTATAGTTTATGTCAACCAATCACAACCTTGGTTTCAATCACCATTGTAATCAATTTCAGAGCCACTTCAGTTACAAAATAATATTTACGCTTCCTATGTCAGTCTTTTAATGCAAAATTTCCCTTCCTTTTATAACTTGGTCAGAGATTGTAATTTTTATGATTAATTGGTAATAAGACTTCATGTCGTCCAATTCAGTCAGTAATCATACTAGTGATAAACAAATTGGACTATGACCACTGCGCAGTCGTCCCATTTTGTTATCACTCGTATGATTACAGACTGAATTGGACTCCACCCAGTCCTATTACATGTACCATTACTAAATAAAAACTATAACAAAATTCTCAAACATGATTGGTTATCAGCAGCCCAATTTAAGCACTGATAGGACAGTGTACATGTCATGCTTGTAATTGGACAGTGTAATAGGACAGTTTACGCGTCATGCCTGTGTAATTGGACAGTACGCGTCATTTTGCGAGCGCTGTTGTCGTGCATTTTGTTGAGAAACTGTTATGTTTTTTCATATTAAACTATGTGTAACCATTTAATGCTCAACCGATGGCTAGATCGTTTCTCAAATTTTGTCATAGTTTTGATTAATTTGTAACAGAACTTTGTGTCATCCAATTCTGTCTGTAATCATACTCGTGATTAACAAATCAGACTCCCGCTGCACGGTCGTCTGATTTTGTATATCACTCGTATGATTACAGACCGAATTGGACTCCACTCGGTCCTATTACCATTATGAATTGGACAACACAAGTCCAGTTACCAGTTAATCAAAACTATGACAAAATTAAAACAACCTGGCTTAAACAGCTACACATTGTTATGAGTTTTGAAAAACATAACAGTTTACTCAACAAAATGCATGACAACAGCGTGCGCAAAATGACGCGTACCGTCCAATTACACAGGCATGATGCATAAACTGTCCTGTTATACTGTCCAATTACAAGCATGAAGCATACACTGTCCTATTAGTGCTCAAATCTGGCTGCTGATGACCAATCACGTTCGAGGATTTTGTTGTAGTTTTGATTACAAATGCAAATCACAGCAAGTTCATTGTTTCATAATTTCATGGAAAGTGAAAAATATTTCTTAGTTAAGCTTGTATTATTGTCATAATGGACTTTTTTGATCTCTGTAAACTGCAGGACAATACTGGTCACATTTCCTAAAGCACAATGGTGACAGGAAAATAAAAAGAATCCAAAAACAGATTTTTTATTTCGTTGGTTGTCACCAATCCTTATGATCTTGGATCAGTAATGCAATCTTGGGTTTTTTCAAAGAAACGCACCCTTAACCCATTGGCGCCCGTGTTGGCCAAAACCGGCCGCACAAGACTCCCATGCTTCAAAACGTTGCAACTTTCTCAATCACACGAATATTGCCTTAACTGTCAGTTGTGTGCACGAAATGGAATGTCCTTTAACTTGTGATATCAAATAAATACAAGAAACATAGCGATTTTTACCAAATATGGCCTTTTGAGTTTGGACAAGAACGAAACTGACCGTTTTTAATGTCAAAGAGAAGCGACAAAAATGTCCCTTCTTGCCTTTATGTTTTTTAAAGAAATTGTCATTGAAAAACCAAACTTCAACCATCATAACAAAATTCAGTCCTTTTTCTAGCTTAGAAATGAATTTTTTTGTTCATATTCTTCTCCCGAACGTAGATACAGCCTTTTGTTCCAGTGCATTCGGGCCTTTTCGCCATTTTCAACATCTTGACTGCATTGCATGCTGGAAAATAACGAGAATTTTTGACAGCGCCCATTCCTTACCCCAGTTCTTTCACATAGCCACTCCAACCTACCACAAAAAATTCCTGCTTGCGGTCATCTTCAGTGCTCACAAATTCCAAAATATGCGGCGGTAGGTCAAGAAATTCATCAATAGTCAAGTCCCAAAGGTACTAAGTGTCTGACTAGCCAAATTCCCAGTTTGTCGAGTAATGAGCCAAATTCGACAACAAAGTACATCACCTTGCTCGATTCTTTGAGAAAGTGGACTCTCAGCTACCATCACACTTAATGATGCTCATCAGGCAGCCACTAAAGATGAAAAATGGCTGTAAACTTAGCTAAAATCACAAGCAAACCGAACTTGGGACGTCCTTGTAGCTCCACGGATAAAAAATAGCTACGTCAGAATGGCGTTTTCAGAAACCTTGAGCCTCCAGTGCCTTAGGACAGTACCACTTTTCCATGGTAGTTTCAAATAAAGAGTCACGAAATGCTATGGATTGTTTATAGGTGGAAAATCACTCCGAAAACGTAAAGGCAGAAAAATTTGTTTATGTTTCCACCAGCTTATCCAATTAATTTTGTGCAAATCATTTGGTAAAAAAAAAAACAATTGAAAACGAATTTGCTTACCAAGAAGCACTTACCAAATCGAATTTATCTTTATGTTTATGTGAAAAAATAAAATAAACAATTCCACATGAAAAAACTACTACCAGACAAAATAATTTTATAAGCCACTGCTCTTGGGCTGACAAGATTTCAGGTTAAATTGACGTGATTTCAGCAATAATTTGTCAATAATAGATCTCTTTGTTTGAGCTCTACCCAAGTGATAAATAAATCATGAGACCGGGAACATTTGTATCGCAAATCAAAACCGCGGGAAATTCTACAATATAAAAGTCAGCTGGACTGCCTAGTAATTGAAAGTGGGTCAAATGCTTGGCAAGAACATCGGCATTTAGAACCCTAAAACATTGGGGAAACGAAATAAGCAAATACGAAGTATGAAAATGAAACCTTGCTTTGACGAACTGGACGAGGAAATCGATTCCGCGTTTCGTAGTAACAAATTAACTTGACGAAAAATCCTAACGGCAAAATATTGCTTTATGGTAGATTCATATCGCACAATTCTTCCACCAAGAAGAACATACCACCTCATAATATCGGAATCTTCAAGTTTCCTGATACAACAACACTTTCTAAACAACAACAACAGAATAAAACGACGGTTTACATGTCAAAGTCATTACAAACCGCTCAAGTAATTTGTCCACTTCCATAGTGTTCCCTCCATAATGGACATTTTTCAACCCTCTGCGCGCAAGTCTCTTGACCTCAGTCTTCCAGTATTGTAGATTTGTCGTAAGAAAGTTGAAACAGCCGTCTATCTTTCTCGATTTCGCTTATCTACCCTTATGTTTCCAACTGGGAATATTGACGAAACATTCTTTGTCCTAAATCCGCCATTAAACCATTCAAACCAAGGTTTTACGCTTGCGCGAAAAGTTTCACCTTCCGGTTTGGGGGCATGCTGGGAGTTTTTTTGCCACCTTCCGGTTTGATTTGAAAAGATTAAAAAAAACTGATGACATGATAGAAGCTTATTATAAAGAGTACAGTAAAAACTTTATTGAGGAAAATTACTATATCATGATCAGTAGATAAGATTGTCATTGTTTTTTTGGCTTAAAAACTTCATTCAGATGTAACAATAACATTTTTAGAATGAAGATTTGTCTGATGTTAATTCACTGACAGAAGACTGGCTGATACCACAAATCTAGAGGAACCAGTGGTAGGAAAGTATGTAAAATCGAATTCAAAAGTAAAGTGCAGTAAAATTTATTTTCAAGAAATGCCAAAAGATATACACAAAAGTACATTCATCCGGTATCCCCAGGCTCCTGGCTTACGAGAGGGTTCCCGCGCAAATATAATCAAGATGGCGGCAAAACCTGTCTTGTTTTGGCGGTGAATTTTGTCGGCTTACACATCGAAAGCGGGCTTCGTTTATGCTTAAAGAAATCAGTGCAAAAGGTATTAGTGAAAAAACACATCTTCAGTTTCTGTGAAAGAACATGTGAGCAAATGTATGCAAAGCCGACTTTAGGCTTTAGCATGTTACAAATCAATTAGCTTTTTAACACCTGACGTTTCTGTTTCAGAATGGCTTCTACTGACACGGATGTTCCTGCAGAAATGGAAGATAGGGGAACGTGGTATGGGCATGCTGCAGATTACTGGAAAGTAAGAAAATCTATTCACTCTCCTACTGTACATGTAGAAATGGTTGCTTTTCAGAAATCCACACTTATGTCTATTTGGAACAGTGCTTGATTGTGACCTTCAGTAAATGGCCTGCTTTGTGTACTGGATAGAGGTTTATCTATATAGTTAGTGCTACCTACCGCGGGAACAAGGAGAATTCAAACTCTAACAAATTAGTGTATGACTTTAGCTTGAAACTGGGCCAACTGAAATGATGCATGGATGTTTTCTTTTGAAAGCCAAAACAAAAGAAACCAGCTTCAGCATTCTCGAGTTTTTGGCAAAATTCATAAGTTGACTAATCACAAAACACATGCAGAACTTCATTTCTGACACTGTTAGCCTGTATGTCAAAGAAGAAGAGGCTGGTGCACCATGTACCAAGTCCATTATTAGTGTATTGTCTATTGTTTTCTTCCTTGTGTTTGGTTTATTGTATCCAGTGTTCCAGATAAGAGAGGGGTCTCGAGTCAAAAACCCACAAGTACAGCTACATGACCTGACAAATTAATAGAAAATTTATATTGGTTTGGTGGGAGCACTGGAAATTTGACCCGATGGAATTCCTTGTTGACGCCCTGCCTTAAAATCTTATCTGGAACCCTGTATATCGTTCTTTGTATTGTTTCTCCATTGTAGTGTGCTTTGTGAGGTCACCCATGAATGCTCATTAACTTGGTATATGGTGCACCAGCTGAAGAATGGGTTCAGAGAGAGATGAAGTTTAAGGCCAAATGACAATATACACTGTACACCACTTTTGTGGAGTACTCTTCAATTGGGTGGTTTCCTATCGATTTCTGTCAGTGAAAACTTATATATGTGTGTTCATTTTACCATTCAAAAGCCTGTATCATGTATACCGTAAAAGGTCTATTAAGCCCCGGGGGACATATTGAATTTCAGACAACATTAATGGGGGCTTAATAGAGATGGGGGGGGGGGCTTATTTCAAATCTTAACCCATTGACTACCGCAGGTAGAGTGATTTTCCACCTATAAACGATGAATAGCAATTTGTGACTCTTTATTTGAACTACCAGGGAAAAGTGGTGCTGTCCTAAGCCACTGGAGGCTCAAGGTTTCTGAAAACGTCATTTTGACGTAGCTATTTTTTATCCGTGAAGCGACAACAATGGCCCAAGTTCGGTTTGCTTGCGATTTCTGCTAAATTTACAGCCATTTTTCATCTTAAGCGGCTGCCTGATGAGCATCATTAAGCGTGACGGTAGCTAAGAGTCCACTTTCTCAAAGAATCGAGCAAGGTGATGTACTTTGTTGTTGAATTTGGCTTGTTACTCGACGAATTGGGAATTTGGCCGGTCGAACACTTAGTACCTTTGGGACTCGACTATTGATGAATTTCTCGACCTACCGCCACATATTTTGGAATTTCTGTGTACTGAAGATGACTACGAGCAGGAAATTTTGGCGGTAGGTCGGAGTGGCTGTAGACTTAGTTTGTATGTGAAAGAATTGGGGGAAGGAACGGGCGCTGTCCAAAATTCTCGTTAGTTCCCAGCATGCAATGCGCTCAAGATGTTGAAAATGTCGGGAAGGCCCGAATGCACTGGAACAAAAGGCTGTATCTACGCTCGGGAGAAGAATATGAACAAAAAAATTCATTTCTAAGCTAGAAAAAGGACTGAATTTTGTTATGATGGTTGAATTTTGGTTTTTGGACGATGATTTCCCTAAAAAACATGAAGGCAAAAAGGGGCATTTTTGTTGTTTCTCTTTGACGTTAAAAACGGCCAGTTTCGTTCTTGTCCAAACTCAAAAGGCCATATTTGGTCAAAATGGCTACGTTTCTTGCATTTATTGGATATCCAAATTTAAAGGGCATTCCATTTCGTGCTCACAACTAACAGTTAAGGCAATATTCGTGCGATTGAGAAAGTTGCAATGTTTTGAAGCATGGGAGTTTTTAACGGCCGGTTTTGGCCGGCACGGGTGCCAATGGTTAAACATGCTGTTTTCATCTTCAAAGAGTTTTTTTTACAAAAGTCATACAATGGTAGTGAAACTGCATTAGTTATTGAAGAGCAGCAAACAGTATTATGTGTTTGAGTATACAAGTATATTTGTTTAAAAACAAACCCACTAGTCCACATGAAGTGGATTTCATAAGAGGGTATAGGAGGGACTATCTACAAAATCTTGTGTTCTAAAGGAGAGGGGAGGCTTATTACAAAAACTGACTTCCAAACGGGAGGCTTATTAGAGAGGGGTTTAATTGAGATGGGGGCCTAATAGAGCTTTTTACGGTAAACAATACCTATATTTAAGAAGAGCCTCTGGATGTTATAGCCCCTTCCAACAGGTAAATACATTCCCAACCATTCTTCTAACACAAGAACAGGAGGTTTGATGAAATTTGTAAACTGTTTTGTATGTATTTGGCAATCTGCACAGCCCCTATGTTTATCATAGTTTTGTGTAGTTCTTTAGTCACTGAATTTCCATTTTCTTGTTCAAAACAGAATGTTCCTGCAACAGTCAATGGAATGTTAGGGGATATGCACACATTTCACCTACAGACATCAAGGATTCAAGGAAGTTCTTAAGGAACTTTCTAGAGGTACAGTGTACTACACTCTAACATATCTATGTGATGTTGACACAGTACAATATGCCAATACACCTTATTCCAAAATGGCGGCCAATTTATTATTCTTTTGTTTGCATGTTAATTAACCCTCTTTGCCTCATTTTCACTTCAAAATTCTTTTGTATTTTGTACATGTTGACGAGGCAAAGAGGGCTAATTAACATGCAAACAAAAGAATAATAAATTGGCCGCCATTTTGGAATAAGGTGTATAATGTTGTTAAAAAGCACCAGACAAAGCCTTGTGATTATTTGATTGACTAAACAAATGCAGCTACCTATTTTGCCATCTATATGTTCAAGATTCCCATGACTACTCCACATTTCCACTCCACTGTTGTTCACTTGCTACATGTACATGTACATGTATAAATACTCAAGCATTTGGTCATAACATACTCACCTGCAATTGGCTGGTTTACATGTATCACACAAGCATACAATGTAAGCATAAGTGCAAGCATAAGCACAAGAAACCTACTTGTAAATCGGTGTGGTACAGGCATAATCATGCAATGTTTATTCTTTTACTTATGTTTGTATTATCCTGGTTTCCATGTGTGATACAACTACACAAACATAAGCATGAGAATGGAAGCAGTGTGCTTGTGCTTATGCTTGTGTTGTTCAATCACACATGTAAACTGGGATAACACAGGAAGGAGCACATGCACAAATCAAATAAGAAAAGTAGTCACAACTTGCCATCTTAAATTATGGCAGTTGCATCATCGTCCACCATTTTGGAAATTTTTATGAAACTGGGCAAGTTTACATGTAAGTCATGTTATGCATGTATTTCTCACACGTGTAAACATCCTTCTGTTCATGCTTGTCTCATGCTTGTGTCATTGTGTCACATTTGTAAACTGGTATGATGCAGGCACAAGCATAAAAAAGAGGAGTACTCAACTTGTCAGCAGAAATTCTGTTTTCAAAATGGCAGTTGCATTGTTATCCACAATTTTGGAAAATTATTTTTATGAAACTGGGCATGTGTACAAGGTTTTCCTTCTCAGACCGGCAATTCTTGCTGCCTGTGTATAGCTCAGTCACCGGCTATTGCACAATAAAGAATCCTTGCTGTCAATAATTTTCAGTCTTACATATAAAACGCACCCTCTATTCTCTGCCTGCTTTGCTCAAGCCAACTGCAACTTCATTTGAAAGGGAAAACCTTATGTTTATGTCATTTTATGCTTGTTTATGCTTTTATGTTTATGTCATTTTTATGCTCATGCTTTTGTCATACAGTGTACAGTACCGCCCAAAAGTAAGTTGCCAGTTGCGTCGCGTTTCCTGCGCGACGCGATTCGCGTCGCGCGCTACGCGAATCGCGTCACGTGCTACGCAAATCGTGTAGCGCGAGACTCACTGAAGCAAAAATTTTTGGCATAAATTTCGGATGATTTTACAACGCGAAATCAATTAACTTCGCGTAGCGCTTTACGAATGCAGCTATTGTTTCAATCGAATACATGTCGTTCCCTTCTATGCAAATACAGACAGCATCATGGAGTTCATCACGAATTGAAATGGCGCAGTCCTCTTGTAAACAAACCGACGAAGATCGATTGCGAATGGTTACTGTTCCTCGGGTGTTCCTTGCTCCCACTAGCGCTGAAATGACAACTTTTTTCGGTTCTATCGTCAATACGATATATGGTCGTGTTTTCTGAATTTGTTAGGAAAATTAAGTGCTAGTTCGCCACAAGCAAATGGCCATTGGCGACTGCTTGCTGTATTTTGTTTTCAGTTCACAAAGCGATGCAGGCTAAAATTTGCATAAAACCGCAAAAACTACTGGCTGTGTAACCTGAAACCTTCCACTCAATAAACATGGCACAATACTCGTTACTCATTACTCGCTTGAGAAGCCGTGGAAAACCCGAAGCAGAACGGACTTTATTTCATTTTCTTCTTTTTGAACGAATAATTTTATCATGTAGAAATTGGAAGTTCATCTGGCTGATGAAGTTTGAGCCGTTAATTAAGACTTACGCGTATGTGAAATGTTTATTCGACACGCTGGCACTCAGGCGTATATTTTCAAGTTAGCAAGACCGAAAAACATTTTCCTGGGCGTATCTTACTAAGGTTGTGCTCCAGGAGAGTGTGTCCGCGTAAAAAGATTTGCTGAAGAGTACGGTAGTTCGGAAGCCTCGCACATGCTGAGCTTACTTTGGTTGATTGATCGATGAAAAGAACGATAAGTATGGTGGCCGAGGACTGCCACTAAGTTTTGAGGTCCATTTTTGCTTTTTTTAAGCAAATAAATGTGAAACAAAATGAAAATAAAATTTAAAATCAAATACAAATGCAATGCAATATAAAAGAAAATGCAAATAAAGTCAAAGTCAAATGCAATTAAATGTAAAACAAAAAGCAAAGTACAAATCAAAATCAAACTTGATTCAAATTAAAATTGAATACATTTTTAAATTCGAAGTTAAAGTAAATTAAAATTGAATACACTTGGAAAAGATAATGTAAAACAAAATTAGTGGCAGCGCTCGGCCATGCGAAAATTTACTTTCGTTTGAAAAATTATTTCACATGGCCGAGCGCTACCACTACCATGATGCTTCGCGCGCTTCAATGCTTCGAGTACCGGAGCAACTACAGAACTCACGGCCAAATTTTGAGTGTTTGTCGGTGGCTCGCCGGCTGGACAGTCGCTTCAGAGCTTTGAGAACGAGGTAGATATACTAAAGAGTGGCTCGATAGCTCGCCGGCTCTGCAGAGGCTTGAGTGCTGAAGAACGAGGTAAATATGTTTTGGAGAGTGGCTTGGTGACTCGATGGCTCGGTAATGACTGGCAAGCCACCGAGCTGGGAGAAAAACCCTACAAAATTGGTCCTAGCCTGTATCTTGTAGTGAAGCCGAATCGATAGTAGTCTCAGCTTCGCAGCCCAGTTTCCGTTGCGTGACATCTCAATAAACTAAAGCGATTAGCCAGCCACCGAGCCGCACTGAAGCGACTAGTGAGCTGGCGAGCTTTTAGTGATCTTAAGTATATCTGTATATCTACCTCGTTCTTAAAGCACTAAAGCGACTAGCGAATCGAACCGGCGAACCACCGAGCCACTCTTTAGTGGTCTTTAGTGTATAGAACGAGGCGAGGTAGAAATACTAGAGTGGCTCGGTGGCTCGCCGGCTCGCTAGTCACTTTAGTTTTTGGGATGTCACACAACGGAAACCGGGCCGCGAAGGAGACTACCATGGATTTGGTTTAACTACAGGATACAGGCCAGGGCCAATTTTGTAGGGTTTTGTCTCAGCTCGGTGGCTTGCTAGTCATTACCGAGCCATCGAGTCACCAAGCCACTCTCCAAAACATATTTACCTCGTTCTTCAGCACTCAAGCCTCTGCAGAGCCGGCGAGCTATCGAGTCACTCTTTAGTATATCTACCTCGTTCTTAAAGCTCTGAAGCGACTGTCCAGCCGGCGAGCCACCGACAAACACTCAAAATTTGGCCGTGAGTTCTGTAGTTGCTCCGGTTCTCGAAGCATTGAAGCGCGCGAAGCATCATGGTAGTGGCAGCGCTCGGCCATGTGAAATAATTTTTCAAACGAAAGTAAATTTTCGCATGGCCGAGCGCTGCCACTAATTTTGTTTTACATTATCTTTTCCAAGTGTATTGAGTTTTAATTTACTTTAACTTCGAATTTAGATCCTATTTTAAAAATGTATTCAATTTTAATTTGAATCAAGTTTGATTTTGATTTGTACTTTGCTTTTTGTGTTACATTTAATTGCGTTTGACTTTGACTTTATTTACATTTTCTTTTATATTGCATTGCATTTGTATTTGATTTTAAATTTTATTTTCATTTTGTTTCACGTTTATTTGCTTAAAAAAAGCAAAAATGGACCTCAAAACTTAGTGGCAGTCCTCGGCCACCATAGATAAGCTTATCTCACGGCTCGATCTTATCATGTTGAATTTGAGATTCATCTGGCCATGGTTTTTCTACTTCGAAAGACCTAAAAACATTTTCCTGGGCATATCTTTGTAAAGTTGCGCTACAGTAGAGTTTGTCCGCGTAAAAGAGTTGCTGAAGGAAGCGTCGCACGTGCGGTCTATCGATCAATCGAAAAGAACAAACAGCTTATCTCCCAGCTCGTTTCCCCTCAATCGCCGTGCCAACTCTATGTTTTGAGGTACACAAACGAATGTTACCATATACCTATTTGCGTTTGGTAATAATCCGCATTAAGCTTAGAGTACCCTCGATAAAGACACTCGCAAAACACTTGCTCCGTCACAACCACGCATATGAAAAGAAACATCCCAAGTGTGTAAACATTTTCAATTTTCAAACGGCTAACTAAAGTTATCAAGAATCAAATGAATAGAAAGCTAAACAAAAGTTAAGCATCAGTCACGAACGAGCCCAAATTATCGGCGGTTTGATGTTCAGTTTAGGAAGAAGCTTGATTTCGAGGGAAGCGAATTAATTAGATAGTAGCCGCGCTCACTGCGGTAGGATTCCTCTGTGTTTCCACTTCGAAAGACCGAAAGCGGAAAACCATGTTCCTGTGCATCATCATACTGTGTATATAGTTTTCTTAAGTTAATCATGTCGATCTCAACCTAGCGAAGTTTCGCCGCAAAAACAGTTTGACACAAAATTTCGAAGCTTAGCACACGCTGCCCTTCTCCGGCGATCTATCGATCACACATATTCATTTCTTCTTAGCGGTCTTTTGCGAAAACACCGGAAATCGGCTATTGTTACTTTACAATGGGCATCTTAAATCGCGCGAGAGCTTCAAGCCAATTTAACTTACAGTTTCTACAACGACGCGAATCACGTAGCGCGCGATGCGAATCGCGTAGCGCGCGACGCGATTCGCGTTGCGCGCGAGGGTGGCAACTTACTTTTGGGCGGTACTGTATGTGTAAAACAGCATTAAGCATTTTGATTTCTAACTTTCCATGCTGTTTGAAGTGTGTCCCAGAGGTTTTTGGCCAGTACTTCATGTGTTAATAGTTCTCAAGTTTAAGTCAGTAGAACACACTAATTTTGCTTCTTGTTCAGCTGCCAGATAAACTTGAAGAGAAGCCAGCAAAGCAGAGGCGCATTGAATCTTCAGCTACTGTCAAAATCCCCTTGACTGAAAAGATAAAACCACTTTTTGCCTTGGGTGAGTAACACATATATACATGTATTTGTTGTGGTTCAATTTTATCCTTGGTTTAAAGTTTTTCTCCCTTTGTTTTAAACTAATAATATCTTACAGTCCATTACTCTACATTACCATACCCAAAAACAGTGGGAGGAAAATATTGAACCACAACATACACCTGTACTCAATCAGATAAAGTCATGTACATACATCATGCCTCCAATTAATTTTTTGATTTTGTGTTCCTTTGTCTCAATACTGGTTTGTAAAATTTGTTTTACATGTAAATTCCAAACCAGAAATAGGTAATTATACATACACATTATTTACATGTGCTGTGGAACTTTGGTTTAGTGGCAGTTTCTGCCGGTGCATAAACAGAAATTAATATTTAGCTTAACTGACTTTCCCGCATTTGATTCTTTGAAGTATTTTTCCTGCAAGCCTTTTTCTTTGTACTTTGTATTGTTACATGACACCACTATTTTTGGCAGCCAATTATATTAGTTGATAGCACCTGCACGCTAAGCATCAACCAATAAGATTAGCCCCTCTCGTGGGCCGATCACATTCACCTTGTTTACAACCTAGTTTTTACCGCTTGAACACGAGTTTTTCCTCACATCAGTGACAGTGAAAGGGTTTTCTCAATAGTTTTTACCTATTTCCTGTCTTTAACTCATGGATTACAACTTCCTGACTAACGAAGTCCTTCGGCTGCTCTGCCAGCAAAAGAATCTGTAAATTAAGGGCCAATGTGCCCAACTAATTGCACGATTAAAAGGTCAAGAAAAGTGACCTAACAATTGTGAGCCAGCCCTGCGGTCGAAACACCAAAAGTCCTCCCAAACCACTGTAACACCATCGCACTCTGGAGAATTGGAAGTCAATGAAGCTCCAGCCGACAACACCGTGGTTTTGCCAACCATTAGCACTGAGACGTTATCACCCGACCAAACTGCAACGGCAATCCGTGAGACCCCGCCACCAGTAAACATCGAGCAAATCACCGCTATCTTATCAGCAGTCGTCAATAGTAAAATGGCTAACTTATAACCATCTCTGGCTCCGACCAACACTTCTCCCAATATCAACCTGGCCGCCCCAAACGCCGTAGAGCAGCTGATTCACGCTTCTCCTTCAACTTCCAACTCTGGCGACATAGCAGCGCACATGGATGACAAAACTAGGAAAGCTATCATTAAGGGTGAGTTCGTTGATTTTGTATCGCTGCTCCCTGAAAACTCCACTGTTCCATTCCAATAGTACTGATTTACTTACCTTAACTTTTAACGGCAAGTCCTTGCCTATTTCATTCCCAAACAGCAGCCAGAGGAGAGCTAAGAAGGTACCGATTGATTCTTTCGATCGCTGGTTGTTGGCCTTTTCAGTTTTTGCCACCATTTTACTTTCCTCATTTCCACATCGCACGGTGAATGTGTTCCTTTACCCCTCCATCATCCAGTCGGAGTACAAAAAATTCTTAGGCCTCTCCTGGCTGTCCTACGATATTGACTTTAGGTGAAGGGCCGCACGGGACCCAACTTTATCTTGGAGTAAGATACACCCCCAGTTATATCTCGAAAAATTTACGGGTCTCCCACGCTCTGCTTGTTTTACCTGTGGGGGAGCCGATCACCTCTCTCATGCGTGCCCATTATCTTCCTCCAGGGAGAAGTCAGTCCCTTGCCGTAATTACAACCGGCCACGTGCACGAAGTTGGTGTACAAAGCAAAAATAGCAAAAACTTGGCGTAAAATTTGTTTTAGAATTGCTGTATTTTGCAAAATATTCATTTTTGCTCTTAAATATATACACCATGACAAAGCAAATTTTATGTAGTTCATTTAAGAGTACAAGTTTGGTTTTAAAATGTTTCAGAAGAGCCACAGAGAGGAAAAATACTAACTGCTCCCGAAGTACAATCTGGAATGCCGCGTAACAAAATTAATGAGCTCTTTTTTTCATAATTTCAATCGCGCCGATCGCGCCTTCTGTTTGCTGTTTTGCCAATTTTGCCTTTGCATTTAACGCGCTTTTAGCCTTTTTGCTTTTTCCCTGTTTTGCCTTTTTTGCTTTTTGCCTGTTTTGCCTTTCACGCCTTTATCAATCGCGTCTAGCCACAATGCAAACGCAAGTTTACAAAGCAGTGAATCAATTATTCACGTCAAATTTGCATACGAGTGCGTATCAAATTTCGCTTGAGTGCATTCCGGTTTCTTCGAAATAAATCATAATCAAGTGTATCTTGCTTTTTATCCCTTTAAAAGGCATGGAAATCCTTACCATAACTGTGCGGATCTAGTTCCTGTTGCTTCACGTTGATTCATAAGTAAGGAACCCCGAATGGTCGCAAAATTTTAGTCAATCACAACAGACATTTAGCCGTTTCGCATCGCTGCACGCGTCTCGCAGTCGCCATCTCTTCACGAGGTGTTTTAGTGTCACGGTCAAAAGTAGCCAAAAAATTGCCAGTCTCTCTAATTTAACGTTCACTGTCCTTTTTATAAGTGTTTCTATTAATGCTGTTGATATTTGTTCTTAAAACACTCTTAAATTACACCACGAAACATGGAGTAAACATCTCAGATTCTTGTTGTGTATTTCATTGTCTTCTCTTATTACCGAGTGCTGTGCTGCTGGTGTAAATAACAGTTTGCAGGACATCCGAAGACACGCTTGAACATCCACCGTGTAGCGATACTTTGTTAACTTTTTTAGTGCTACTGGTGGAGATTTTGGCAATTAAATCTGTGGTGTACGCTTTTCCCTTGTACTAGCCCTGCAGCAGCGCTAATTGTTTATTGATACTTCATTTCTGCAGCCCACTCTCTATGTCCCGTTAATACATGTATGTACCGGTTTCTGTGCCGTACGAAACAAAATCGGAATAATAATAAATAAGAATTAGAGATATTTTCCCTCTCCTACTGCTTATTTATCAAGAACTTGAAATGGAACTAAATAAGATACTCCGTTCGACGTTTGCTGCCGGATAAGAGTGAAACAAAAACGGCGAAAAACAAAAGCGAGGCACTGGCAAGCCAGACTTTTAAACTGTGACCTCTCACGCGAAAACGTAAACAAACGGGTTCCGTGCACGAGTCAAACGCACGGCTACTGAACGGGTAAGAAATGAGTCATCAACCCATTTGAAACGCACGATACTGAACTGTGAACGGCTCATTGAAAATTTCAAACGAGTTGCTATGAACGCTGAACGACTGATTAAAAATTTTGCACGGATGGTCATGAGTGACTGAACGGCTCATTGAAAATTTCGAACGAGTAGCTATGAACGCTCAGACGGCTCGTTGAAAATATTGATGAGAGGTCATTAACGAGTAAGCAGCTTTACGTAGACATTGCGAATTTAGATGACCATGAATGGAAAACTTCGAACGCATAGCCGAGAACCGAAGACCCAATACAAGGGAAGGCAAGTGAAAAATAAGTATATCCGAGACTTTGCGAGACATTGAGACTGATATATTTTCTACGAGCCCGAGACTTTCCCAGCTTTGCAAAAGAAATCGACACTCCAAGACGACATAATGAAAAGATTCGAGACTCAAAGACCCGTGAAATTTGACAGAAATTCTGTGAGACACGTATTCAGTTGAAGAACCATTCGCCACCCCAAATACAAAAACTTGTTTTGAACGAACGTCAGTGAACTCATAACCGCAGCTAAGTAAAACACCAAGCGAACTGATCACCTCACAACATCCAAAAATAATTGTGAACGGTTTTAATAGCAAGCGAATAGGTAACCCACGATTACACACGGAAAGTAGCCAAACTGTAAACAAAACAAATGTTCTGAACTAGGCCCAGACTAAAGCGACCTAAAAACAAACAATTAAATTCAGCTTAAGATCTAAACTTTGCCAATGCAAACGAAACCACAAAGGTCATTCGACACCTTTGTTTGCTGCTATTTTTATCACTCCCTACTGAAAAATTTGCATACGAGTTCGGAACATGTGACAGCTAACGCAACAACAGCCACGGAAAAAAAATTCATGTCCTGTGAACATTTTCGTTAAAGCAGAATGAATAGAGACCAAAATTACTGCAAGAATGCAAGTCGAACGCAAGTTATAATCTTTTCTTTTCGGCAACACAAATATTTCGATAATTGACTGCGTTGACAGAAAATGACAACATGATATGCCTCTTTGTAGTCTGTAATTTGTAAGTTTTGTGGTTCTGCTCCTCTGTCATATCAAAAGGAAGAAACAACCAAAAAGCTCCTAAAACAATTCATAAAATAAAAATGATCATTGATTTGCCTGCGATGCGAGCGTTTATACACGAACATGCATATGAATTAATTTTCATTCAACTACAATTGCACATCAGCTGATATCAGTGGCGTGAACCGCCAACTTGTGAGTTTTTTAGCGCATCATTGACTTTACAATGATTCAGTCTTTTCTTTTTTTTCTCCCTTATAATTGTGCGTCATTGAATATAGAATGGTTTTTGAATAAAAGCAAGGGTTTTTTTTAGCAGAAAACTTGTCCGTCATGCGCTGTCACATGTGTTGCTGACGGGCTTTGAAACTTTATCAGTCAGATCAGTGGCGTGAACTGTCAACTTGTGAGTTTTTTTAGTGCATCATTGAGTTTACACTGATTCAGTCTTACAGTGATTCAGTCTTTTCTTTTTTTCTCTGTTATACTCCCGTGTGATTGAATACAGAACGGTTTTCGAATAAAAGCAACGTTTTTTAAGCGGAAAACTTGTCCGTCACGAAATTCTGTCTGGGTTTGGTAATCTTGTCGCCACATTTAGTTCACACGTCGGCGTCTTCAGATATGAAATAATCTCACCCGCTCCCTTCATTTTCAACTCGTGTTGCAGCGCAGTTCAACGCTCCACAGTTTCCGATGAACAAAGCTCAAAGGACACTAAAGAGTGCTCAATGGTTTGTTTTTGTTCTCTATGGCTTTTGCGCGGCACAAAAACAACCGGTGACATAAAGTCTGACAAATGAAACTGAATTCAATCCTAAACAACCTGTTTTATTTATGTTACAGTGATATCTCTGGTTCCACAAGGCGCACAGAGAGGACTGAGACAGCAAAATACTCTGTCCTTACACGCTGAATTTCGGTTACAAAAGTGCTTATGATGCGCCGTTTATTGATGAGTAATTTATTTACAAGCTTATTTTGCAAGTGTCGACAAGCATGAATTTGTGGTGTCACAACAAACAAAAATCTCGGGTTCGACTGACGTCCTCTACTTCGAACGGATGGAGGATTTTTATGAACGGCTGATCCAAGGCGTTCAAACGAGTGCTGATGTTTTCTGCACAGGTACTCAAGCCGTGAGAACAGGTGAGAACTTTTTCTGAACGGATACCCAAGTCATTCGTACGGATGACCCAAGCTGTTCGAATGGATAAGAAACGACTGGTGAATGGAATTCCGTTCGAAACGGGAACTCGTTTGTTTACGTTTTCGCATGAGAGGTCACAACTGCGCTGTTAAAGCGATTTACAAACGCAAAAAATGCAAAATGATCAGTTTGGCGTGATAGGCGTGATTGGCAAAATGTGCAGGAGGTGTGAAACGCACGATTGGCAAAACCGCGAAGGCAAAAAGGACAAAAACAACTCGACGACTGTAAACATAGGCGCGATAAGATGACATTTGTAGTTAAGAAAACTAGTGTCTCATGCTAGTTTTTTAGTGATATTTTCTTCCAGGAAAATCGAAAGTAGGATTAACTTATACCACTTTAAAGCGAATTTTATGTGCATACTGTTTTCAACTTTTATCAGGAAATTAGATTTCATGAATTTTTAAGAACGAAGAAACACTCATTCGCGTTGGAGGGAAAAAAACAGCGAATACGTCACTTTTTTGGGTGATGCGTTTTCAAAATTATGTTCTGTCTCTTTCATATGAAATTAATCTGCATTAAATATCCATCCTTTCCAGTGCACATAGGCTGCAGTTTTACTCTGCAAAGTTACAAGACAACTTGTTTTTTAGTTTCTGATTAAAGCGATAAAAAGTAGCGTGAGACTGTTTTTGTGACACAAATGTACACCAACTTCGTGCACGTGGCCAACCGGGGACTCCCCTGCAACAGGACACCCTGCCTCTTGCCCACCGCTGCTCATACCCCAACTTAAACGACGCCCACCCTGCCACCTCCCACACCACCCAGCACCCTGAAAAGGCTTCAAAGTCAAGTGATCACAGACGACGATAAATTTTTATCAACACTAAAACCTAGCTCTTCCGTTAACGTTGACCTACTCGAATTTTACCTTAAGGGCCACCCAGATAACCCCTTTGTATCCTCTCTATGCCAGAGGGTTTTCGCATCAACTATTCTGAACCTCGGACCCCGTCATCCTATCCCAACCTACACTCAGCCAATTTACTCCCGAACATCCTTGAAGAGAACCTTTTGACCGAAGTCATCAACGGCCATACTGCTGGGCCTTTCCTTTCCCCTCCTATTAAAAACTTTCACATCTCACATACATACATACATGCATACATACATACATACATGCATACATACTTATCCTCTCCCCGTTGGGGCTTTTCAGGGATAGTTTACATCACTGACCGAGGGACTTGACCAGACTGCTAGTGCAGTTTACAATTAATGAAGTAACTAATGAGTGCCCCCGTAATGTAGATATCTAGGACAGACACTAGGGGTGGTCACAGCCAGAGTTTTGTTACGTCCCTAGTGGTTCTTTTACGTCCCACAGAATCAGATTAAGTGAAAGTACTGTGAGACGGGGCCTACGTTTTATCGTCCTTATCCGAGAAGACTAGAAAGTCTAACCGTTTGCAGATGTCATTACAAAGGCAGCACTTTCTCCTCAGTTATTTTAAAGACCCTGAGTGTTGGTCCGGCCGGGGTTAGAACCCGCGACCTCCCGCATGGTAGTCCGGTGCTCTACCACTGAGCTAACCGGTTTGCGGTTTAGGTCTGGTCCCCAAGAAAAACTCAGGGAATTGGCGCACCATTTTTCACCTCTCCTACCCCAAAAACTCCACCTCTAGCATAAATGCAAATATCCCTTTTGAGGACTATTCTCTACAATATGTCACCATTGACAGTGCCATCCATTTACTCCTTTCCCTGGGCAAGAGAAAAAGACTGACATCCAATCTGCCTTTCACATAATCCCCGTCCACCCGTTAGACTGGGAATTACTAGGCATGCAATGGAAAGGGATGTACTTCTTCGATACAGTCCTTCCTTTTGGGCTTTGGTCGGCCCCCTACCTCTTTAATGTGCTTTCTGATGGCCTGGAGTGGATTATCCGCAACAAGCTCAAAATCCCAGGGGTTCTCAGATGATTTTTTCATTGCCCTTGCCCTGCCCCATTCTCAATGTAACACTGCTTTGTGTCAGCTCCTGACCCTATTTACTGAGCTGGACATTCCTTTGGCCCCAGGTAAAACCTTCCCTCCTGCCACTCAACTGGAGTTTATGGGTATTCTCCTCAATTCCCTAAATATGGAGGCCAGGCTCCCGGATGACAAGCTCACAAGGCTCTGTTCTCTTATTTCCTCCTGACAGGCCAAAACCAGCTGCTGTCTCCGTGACCTCCAGTCCATCATTGGGTCCCTCCACTTTGCGTGCAAGGTAGTAGCCCCGGGTTGCCCTTTGCTGCGTCACATAATTAACCTTACCCGTGGCCTGTCTGACCCCGCTGCTTTTATCCGCTTAGGAAAAAATTCCATAAAGACCTCAACACGTGGGCACACTTTCTAGCTTCTTGGAATGGGGTGAACTTGTTTCTACCTCCTTTTTCCCCTGCCAATGATATTGTCCCCCTTTTCACTGATGCTGCAGGGTCGGTAGGGTATGGGGCATACCTTCACCCCCACTGGTTCAATGGCAAGTGGCTACCCCAACACTGCCTTGAGTCTTCTCCCGACATTAGCATCACCTGGCAGGAGCTTTTCCCAATCTACCTAGCTTGCACAGTCTGGGGCCCCTTCTGGTGCAACAGGCACATCCGTTTTTCTTGCAATAACCGAGGTGTTGTTTCCATTCTAAACACTAAAAGCTCCAAAATCCCTCGTATAATGGATCTCCTCAGGCCCATTACACTCTCCACTCTGAAATACAACTTTACCCTTACCACAGTTCATGT
This sequence comes from Pachyseris speciosa, assembly GCA_016490735.1. Lineage (NCBI taxonomy): Eukaryota > Metazoa > Cnidaria > Anthozoa > Scleractinia > Pachyseridae > Pachyseris > Pachyseris speciosa. The sequence continues at coordinate 732,998 of JAEMWC010000262.1, forward strand.
AGAGGGCCTTCAGAATGGCATCACTGACTCCCTTTCTTGTTTCCAGATGGGGTGTTTCAGGGAACTGGCGCCAGAAGCCTCGCCTACTGGCTACCTCATCCTGGAATACCTGATCTATATTTAACCTCCAAGGTCTCTGGATACCTCTGGGGTTTCCTCGCACCTGCCACTAGACGAACTTACGCTTCTGGTGAAAAGCAGTTTATTTTATTTTGCCCCAAGTATGGTCTTGTAACCCAATCTACCCCTTTGCTCCCTGCTAGAGAGGTTACAGTAATATATTTTGTGTCTTACTTAGCTGATTATGTCAAGTATCACACTATTAAGGTTTACTTAGCTGCGATACAAAATTTACATGTCGAGTTCAACTGCAGCTTCAATTTTGCCACCATGCCCCGTCTAAAACACCCTTCGAGGGATCAAACATGTCCTGGGGTTTCCTAGGCGCAACCAGCAGCCTATTACCCTTCCTTTATTGCATAAGATCCACCATCAACTTGACCCCTCCCACTCACTAGATGTAGATACCGTTATGCTCTGGGCTGCATTTACCCTGGCCTTTTTTGGCTTTTTGAGGTGCAGTGAACTAACATGTAATGGTCCTTTCGACCATAACGTCCACCTCACCCGCCAGGACATTACCTTCGTTCCTGACATCAACAACCCTCAACTCATGAAAGTCTGCATTAAAAAATCCAAGACAGATCCATTCTGGCAAACTGCTCTGGTCACCATTGCCAAGTCCCATTCTAACATATTATGTGCAGTAGCTGCAGTCAGAGAAGTCATACGACAAACACCGGGGTATAGGGTACAGACCCCTCTCCTCCAGTTCCAGGATGGCAGCTTTCTCACACGCCGAACTCTGGCCTCGAACCTACATACCCTACTTGACCTCTGTGGCCTTAAAACCCAGCCACTACAACACCCATAGCTTCCGCATTGGGGCCGCGACAACTGCTGTTGCTGCTGGCCTCATCAAGATATTTGGTTGCTGGCGATCTGACGCCTACGAAAGATATATTCATCTTCCTCACGCTACCATCCTGGAAGTACAGTACCTGCAACCATGGCTACATGTACCTGCCATCGAAGCCACATTTCTCTGAACTACTCAACCTTTGACCCATGGATTTAAGCAAGGGACACCTCCTGCCACATGAACACTATGCACATTTTCCCATGTTTCCTGCTTATAGAACAGTACCTTTGTACTCTATGGCTTAGGCCTTTGGCCTTCTCTATGACTTTAAACTTTTAGTTAGGATGACCTTACACTTAGATTTAGTACATTAATAATTAGTGGAGAATCTTGTCTGAGGCTACTAACGGAATGCTGCCTCGCACTATTCTGGTGGGGAAACCCGTTTAATTTCCAAACAGCTCTTTTAGCAGCCTCAGTGTGGGAGGATTCTGTTCCAGAATCATGGGGACAAGTGTTGCTGGCACCAACCCTTCAGTCCCACACTGAAGCGATGCCGGGGTCGTTTAGCTTGGTTGAGCAACAGTGGCCACGACCACTTCCCCTTGCTAATCTACCCTCTAAGAGCTTGGCATGGGGACACACTGCTGGCGCAGCTGTTTCTCCGTGACACCCATCTCACGGTCTTCCATGCCACTCGCTGACACTAACCTAGCCCCGTCGACTGGCCTTGCATACGGCAAGCAGCGCTCGGGTCCTGGACAACACTTGGCCAGGGATGTAGATACATATTTTAACAGGCGGAAATGTGGGCATCATAGGCGGGTATGATGAGCCGGAGGCTCATTTTATTGTGCCTTTGGCACGATACACCTAGGGGGGTTCAGGGGCATACTCCTCCAGAAAATTTGGAACACGTTTTCCTTCATTTTGGGTGCAAAATTGATCCCATTTGGAACTTTTCCCAGTGAACACAGAAAAGCAGATTTTCCACAATAAAGCCTTAATAAACTGAGGGAAATCAACTTCTGATTTGGAATTTCTTCCTTGGTCAACCAAAAAATAGCAGTAAAGGTCTTCTTTAACATGCTCTCATTCAACTCATTCTTTTCATTCACTTGTTTTTGAAATGTTGAAATCAATTGCAACATTTCAAGCTTTATGGCTTCTTTGTGTTGGCTCGTTGAAAAATGATCTTGTACTGCTTCACAGTGTAGTCGAATAGATGGTGTTACATTCCAGACATCGGACTTGCTGCGACTGCCTTTAAGATTGTGCTTACGACAGAGCAGGCAGAACATCCCCTTGTTTTCTTCATAAACCAGCCACCACAACCCAGAGGTTTTATCAAAACTAACGTCTTTGGTAGTTAACCAGCTGTGGGAGAATTTCCCTTTCCTGCTTGCAGCGTGTTCTTCGGCGAGATCGAGCAACAATCACTTAATTTACACAAATAGTAGTTGTGCAACAATGAGCAACTGTTGAAGGCGGCAACAATTTCTTCTTTACTTTGCACATCTGTGATAGTAGGTGACACTTTAGTCTGCTCTGGCTCTTGATGTGGAAGTGAAGATTGTTCAGGAGCAGAGGTAGAAGTGGTCATGCACGTGCTCTCGATGTTTTGTCTCGATTCTGTCGTGTGACTGATGGAGGTTTTTTTCAACAGTCTCGGCTGGTTCTCTAGAACTTGTTGTGTTACTTTCAGCCGGTTTAAAAAAATTCCTTATTCCAGTGACCTCGGAATCACTTTTCTTTGCCCTCTTCCCCGACATATCAAGCGAATTTCATCAAGTCTAGATCTGTTCCATCAGGAATTCACGATTTGGCATTCACTATTTTGAATGCGTGAAGTATAAAATAATACCGCTGACACAACGGGTAGAGCCTTTAAATGGAAACTCAATGCGATCGTTCGAACTCAACAAAATGGTGTGTTAACGTTCATATCAGTTAAAGTAAAAGAGAAACGAAAGTGTAAGTAGATAAAAAAAAAGTGCTGAAATTCCTGTGGAAACATTTAGGAGAGAGAGTAAGTCCTTTTTGAGGTGGCTACTCGCCTTTATAGCCGGAAAAATCATGTTCATAGCCGGGTAATTTTCCCGGCTCCCGGCTATTATCTACATCCCTGTTGGCTACTCCCCAACCTTTTCTCCCACACTTATGTTGTCCTTTTCTATTGTGCGTGAACATTAATGGTGGTTTTTGCCAGTGCATAAACAGAAGTTAATGTTTAGCTCGATTGACTTTCCCGTATTTGATTCTTTCAAGTATTTTTCCTGCAAGCCTTTTTCTTTGTACTTTGTATCATTACATGATGCCACTATTTTTGGCAGCCAGTTATAGCGGAGCTCCGGCGGAGCACCATACTTATAGAAACCCGTCAACTGCTTTTCTCATGGTAAAAATGGCTAGCGGTATTGCTCGTGGGCGCGTACGCACGACGACGGAGTCGCCCAATAATTAATAATATCCTAATAATAATCATAATAATCCAACATGGCGGCCATACTCCAGCTGATCACCCAGTTTACAGCGTAGATCTTTGATATAGGGCATCCGTGTCATGGCTAATTGACAGCTGTCAAAACAAGGTTTCCGCTGACCAGTATCACGTGACCATATCGCGGCTCAAGTTAGAGCTCATCGAGGTCCGCTGTTTTTTTGAAGTTCACCGCTGTTCAGGTAATGGTTTTCAATTGGATCGCAGGCTCAAGTCAAGTTAATTTAACCAAAACGAGACACCCAAGCCACAACGAGGCTTAATATTTCGCGCGCTTTCTGCGGCTCGAGATTTCACATTCAGTTGGTGTCTTCATTTTGAGCAAATCAACATCATCTTCGAAGTTCAGTTTCTGTCCTTTAATTCGCATAACTGAAGGGCATAAAAATCAAGAACAACACCGGAAGGTGAATTTTCAACTGGAAAATGGAAGAGCAAAAGGTTGTTCGCAGGAAATTCTTCAATTTTTGGATCCACTTCTATGGCGCCCGGATTGTGTGGTTGAAAAACAAAATGATTTAACGCTTCAGGGCTTGTTCACTTTACCGCGAGATCTTGCAGCTCACCAAGAAAGTTCTTAACAACTCACCGGCATTAATGGCAGGAACGAGTAGCTCACACTTGGTGGAAGAAGTTCTTTCTTTGAACAAACCATTTGCTATTTTTGTAGATGCGTGTTTTTACTATAGTGGATCGATGCGTATTTTCAAGTGGTAGAAAGCTCGACAACACAGGTAACTTAAATAAATTGAAGCTTAGCATTTGGTTTAATCGTTGTTAATTTTGTTCAGGAAGGAAACTTGTATTTCTGTCTCGACTGGATATAAATAACAGTCTACTCGTTTTGGACACAAAGAGTAGCTAGTCGAATTGTTTGTTTGTTGTTTTACAAGCGAACGAGTGTTTTCCTCCGCTTGGCTGACTGCACATGTTTTTCGGCGTCTGTGTTTCTGCAGTGTTAAGAACTGAAAGAAACGTTTGCCCTTATGTTATTAACACGTAATCGCAATGAATCCTCGTAAAATTAAGGATTAGTATCACTTATGTTTTGCGCGATGAGGACAATTTCAGCAACTTTCTGAAAACTGGCACAAGTGATATTTTTTCGTTTTTCTCTTTTCTACGACATTTAAGCTATGTCTAAACTTAACGTACTATGAAATATGTTTGTTAAGTCCCGGCTAAAGGATCAAACATTTTCTTCCATTATAGTGTTTGTCAAGCATAACGTTTGGTGGCTAAACGCAAAACAATGTTTGACCAAACACGGGACCAAGTGAGTCCAAAAAAAATGATTTTTGCATATTATTGCTGAAATTTTCGACGTTACGTGGCTCATTTGGTTGCTTTTTACCGTTTGTGCACGATTTGATTGTTGAGGTGGCTAAACGATCAAACATTTGTTCGTAGTGCGAAATTTTGGATGAACATGTTTGATTTCAATCAAACATGGAAAGCCATTTAATGCACTATTGTGAGAGGTGGCTAAACCGTCAAACATGCTCGTCCAACGATGTTGGATGAAAATATTTGATCATTCTGTGATTGCTAAATTTGTTTTTGAACAAACACACGCGTCGACTGTATTGTTTTCTGGTATTGTTTTGATGTTTTTGAACCGCGGTCAATTCCCGTTGACTGCTCTAAACATAAAATATTGGCGCAAGGAAAGCCGTGCGGTGTTCTTCAATACCAGTAAAAAAATAATAATCGTGGAGCTCCGCTTTTAGGCTTGGCTAAATCTATATATTATTAATTAATAGCATGTGCATGCTACGCATCGACCAACAAGATTAGCCCTTCTCGTGGGCCAATCACGTTCACCTTGTTTACAACCTAGTTTTTACCGCTTGAACACAAGTTTTTCCTCACATCTTCCAGTGATGGTGAAAGGCGTTTTCTCAATAGTTTTTACCCCACCCACCCACCACATGCCTTTTCCACCGTTATGTAGCGCATTAATTTTTTCACTCCACTTTATCAGATCAAGAGTTTTAATTAATGATGTTTGATTTACTGATTTGTAACTGTTGGTTGGTTTTTCATTAAATGGTTGTTGGGACAAGTGTTGCTGGCACCAACCTTCAGTCCCACACTGAAGCGATGCTGGGGTCGTTTAGCTTGGGTAAGCATCAGTGGCCACGACCACTTCCCCTTGCTTATCTACCCTCTAAGAGCTTGGCATGGGGACACGCTGCTGGCAGCAACTGTTTCTTCCATGCCACTCACTGACACTAACCTAGCCCCGTCGACTGGCCTTGGATACGGCAAGCAGCGCTCGGGTCCTGGACAACACTTGGCTACTCCCCAACCTTTTCTCCCACACTTACGTTGTCTTTTTCTATTGTGCGTGAACATTTACTTTTAATTAATGATTCAGAATTTTAAAACCAAGTTGAAATTTTGAAAAATTTCAAACCAGTTCAAGAGCAGAGATAATCCTTTGACTGTGATTGTAACCCTGATAAGACATAATTATGCCTTGATAATAGAGCTAACTAAGAGCTTTCTTTCTTAAATATGTTACTTCTTTTTTTATTATTAAGTGTATGTCTCTTGTGAATCAGGAAGATCAGTTAAACCAGTCCTATAAAAAAAATTACTGTAGCACCAGTAAGGGGAATTTTTAAATTGGTATCAGAATGATGTAACCCTTACCAAAGCAAAAGTATGGAAATGGTATGGAACTGTTTGGGCCATATCTGACCCATAGGTGGGAATGGTATGGGAAGGTAAGATTGTAATATGGAACTGGTATGGGGCCAAATTTTACCAAAATTTTAACTATGGGAAGTGTGTGGGAAGAAAATTTGAGGCAACTGTTTTACGGCAAAACTATGGGAATAAGGTTCCCATACACATCCCATAGCAATAATAATTCCTGCAACTGCCCTTACCTATGGCATTGGTATGGGACATTCATTCTGTTGAAAATGCCATAGATTACCCATACCCACTGACAGATGGTCAACATGCCCCATAGATTTCCCATTGGGAAAATTTTATGGGATTTCTATGGTACATTCACTCTCTGTAGTACAACCCCTACAGCTCTTGTTTCCCATAGATTTTCCATAACATGTTCTATGGGAAATCTATGGGACATTTCAGTGCTCATAATCACAATGTAAACTCACAGCATGTTCACACATTGCACATTGAGAATTGTATTATCTGCACTTACAAAATATAACTATTGTAAACAGATAGCATACAGCATTCATTATTTTGACTGGTTACAATTTTGTTACATGAGAGAATTGAACAGCAACACTCCGACACTGTAACACTCCTGTACTGCTCTAAGAAACAAAAATCGGACAAAAATTTTACTACAATTTTGTTCCAGGAGAGAATCGAACAGCAACACTCTGACATACTGCCCTAAGAAACAAAAATAAACTGCTCTAATAAACAAAAATCGGACGAAAATTTCATTAGGTTTCTGCCCACCTACTCACAGTATGTTTTAATTCAGGCATTAAGTTTTATGAAACGTAATGATATGCAAACATCACATTTTGTCAAATAATAGCCATCTTTCTACTTATCACTATATACTGGAGGCAACTTTTCACAAA
>JAEMWC010000262.1:752500-770000 GCA_016490735.1 Pachyseris speciosa
TGAGGATACCCAGTCTGTTGTAACACTACTTAAGGACTTTGGATGACAGGAAAATCAACAATACAGATTTGCCTGAGTTACTATTAAGGCCCTGAAAATGAGGACACATTGTTCTGGATACATTCTTGGAGACACAAATGTTTCCCCGTTTGCCCGCACATGCAACATTTGTTGTGGACACAAACTTTGTGTCCTCAACAAATGTTTCTGAGTTTGTGCAGCATGGGAACACAACATTTGCATTGTGTCCCGCTCATTTGCTCACCCAAGAACATCATGAGCAACAATGTGTCCTCATTTGCCAGGGCCTTTACATGTACCGTTAGTTTATCATTACTGCAAATCTTGTAAAAGGAACATTTTTCTCTTAGATCCGACAAGAAGCTTAAAGAATTGTTTGCAAAGTCATCGTTGACAATTCTACAAGAGGAAATACAGAAGAACTTTCCCAGTGAGCTTTATGGAGTAAAAATGTATGTACTACATGTAGGTAGCTTTATATTTTACTTTGTTGTGGACATTGCTTGTTTCTCAGCTCGACTAAAATTAAGGGTATTTTTATATTCAATGTTGAAATTCACATTCTTTTTGGGTTAGGTTTTAATATGTTCTGACATACATGTAACTTCAATGCTCAAGGGGCTCAATAAAAAAACTATGCTGAACTGACATATGGCCCTGAAATCCAAATCCCCTTAAAATAATAGTTCTTGTTTGACATACAAAAAGTCATGTAGTTTAGCCTCCCACATGCAGTTGTTTTAGGGGAGTCATATTTCACTTCCGATTTTGTCCTTGTATTCCTTGGTTCTCTTGCAACATTTTACCAATGATTTTTGTTGTCTGCTTTGATCAGTAATGGGAATGATAAGGACAAAGTATGAAAAGATTTGAAATTTTACCTCATTTCAGTCGTAAGAAACCTAACCAGAAGTATTGTTCTTTTCCAGGTATGCGCTAAGACCAACCACGTGATGTGACATCATAGCATGAATAATTCATGTTTTATCCTGTGGAAACAGAGTAGGGGAGGGGACACTACTCAAAAAGCATACAGTAATGAACAGTGTTTCTTTGAACTCGTGTGTGTTTTCAGGCCAAAATACACGGGTAATTAGGTGATTTCCGTGCCAAATTTACTGCCCCTTTCCTCTCAGGAAGTCCGAATTGCAAAGCACATCATTTCCAACACATGACTGAACTAATTAACACCAGTACAGATCACAGTGTACTCTTTGTCACAGCAAAGTTGGTCAGAATCTTTTCTTATACCCTTACATCTGTACATGTGGCACAAAACGTTTATAGAAAGTAACCTCTGTCCATTCGCATCCTCGACAAAAAAATCGGCTGTTGTATGTTTCAAATGTACATTTAACATTTGAAGCACTTAGCACTTCATAGTAAGTTTCAGCTTTTTAAACTGGTTTTTATATGCATATTAAATTATCTTTTTCAGTAAATTCAGCCACGGCATTAAAGTAGCTGCGTGGTTTGTTTTTAAAGCTTTCAGTTGTCTTTTTAAAACCACATGCTTCATCAAAGTTGTATTATCAATAAAAATACATGTTTGTCGCTGTGACATTTGCTCCTAACATTAAAAACAAATTTTTATTAGTAATCTTTACGGTTTTCTTGTTGCAATAAAGCCAGAATATTAAAATCACCTAAAGCTAAAATTAGGGGTGTTACAATAACATCACGTCAAGGAAATGACCATAGCTTCATCAATAACTGGGCATTTGTTTGGTATCATTGATGTTGTATCACTGATGAAGAGCAGTAGTGCTAGACACTGCCGAAAACCACTGTTAGTTGCCTTAAGTGCTTTAATCCTACGTTCACAGGCTTGAGGTCTGCAAAGTTTACTTAACAAAAAACTTGTGTTTTGAGGCCCCAACTAAAAACTTAAGAAATTGACTTCGTATCTCATCAAAGTCAGAAAGTCAAAGCGATTCATGTGGGAGTTTAGTCACTTCAAAAATATCTTAGGACCGACTTCCGGTTTCTTGGGTTGCGGCGAGGCGGACCCAGCATGTTAATCGTCAGACTTATTAGCTGAACACCCTGTGCCTGATTCGATATTTCCTTAAAGCGTACATTATTTTAAGAAATTTTCTTTATTTGTGTGTGAAGCTTAACGCAGGAAAAAATTTTAAGATTTTCTCGAGTTTTCTTTGGATCTAGTGTAAGGACTGCAGTTGTTCATTGCACTTTAAAGGACGTATTTTATTATTTTTTTGCAAGCTTTCAAGTGGTAATCTGTTTAGATTCCTAGGGAAAAATAAGAGCGAGAGAAATTTTCTACCCTGCGTGGCAGGTGCTAGAAAAGGGAAGGAAAGGGGGAAGGCGGGTGCGCGTGAAGCGAGAGGAGAACGCGCGCACGAAAATGCTAGCTGGTTTTATCTTGCACTTCTAAAAGCTCTTTTCCTCTCCTCCGCGGGGCAACAAAACTAAATCAGTAGAGATCTTCTCTATCTACTGATCCAAGATTCTGCTGGTCAATGAAAACCTAGCGCTTCAGTTTGAGACTTAAGTTTTGAAGAGATTCAATGCGAGGAGACTGCGGAACAAATAAAGAGCAGAGCAGAGTTGGCGCAGTGGTGAGAGCGCTCGCCTCCCACCAATGTGTCCCGGGTTCGGTTCCCGGACTCGGCTTCATAAGTGGGCTGAGTTTGTTGGTTCTCTACTCTGCTCCGAGAGGTTTTTCTCCGGGTACTCCGGTTTTCCCCTCTCCCCAAAAACCAACATTTGATTTCATTTGATTTATTTAGAGTTGATTTGATTTAGTCTCCCCAATTAGTAGAGCATCTGTGCTCGGCTAAATACATTTGAGACTAAAATAAAGTGATTATTATTATTATTATTATTATTATTATTATTATTATTATTATTATTATTATTATTATTATTATTATTATTATTATTATTATTATGAAACTGTCTTTAATTCTGCAACTTTTGACACAAAATAATGCCAGAAACTGTATGTCACATGAATGAAGGCTTTGTTTAACTTCACAAGCTAAAATTGGCCTCATCTATTGTCCGAAAGCTAGCAGGTGGAAACTGAGTGATCGCTTGTTGCCATTATACAATAGTTTCACATTCCCGATCCAAAGATAAACTCTAAGCCATACAGTGGAAGTATCGTTAATTGTTCTTTTTGTTTCCTTAGTTAAATGTTATCTACTTTCAGTGACCACTTAATGGAAATATTAAAATTTTTAAAAGCACACCTAACATGTTTATAAGCTACCGTTCACTTTTCGCTCGGAAATCTTTCAGTTGTTGCTGTTGGTTTTTGTTTTTGTTTTGTTTTTTGCCACATGGTTACGTGTGGGTGCGGCATAGTTGAGTAACCATGAATCGTTTGTTTGTCGCCAAAATGAAAAGCTAACGTCTCCTTTTTTTGTTCGATGCTTATAAATTTCCTTAGAAATTCAGATTTAATTGGGTATGAAGAGAAACTAGAGTCATCCCGGGTGAACTGTCTCCTGAAAAATTCCTTACACCGGAGATTCATCATTCACCTAACAGTTCAAATTATGTTACTAGTACATAAATATACTGCTTCAAAAGGAAACAAAACGATCTAGAAACAGAGACAAGATTAAAGACATTTACATTCCGTATCGCTGCATAGTCAGGTCCCTTTCGCAAATTTTCTGCGCGATTTTATTATTTTGAAACTCGTTTCATGTGCTTGTCCAAATGGTGATAAGCTGATAAATGTTTGATACAGCAATAGGTGCAGTTTATCACCTATGAAACACGATCTGTTTAAGTTGTTTTGCTTGTATCACGTGAAGGAGGGATTTCAAAGCATCTCATAATAACACCCAGTTGTTTTAAAGCAATTTTCTTCAGGTGCTCAGTTCCGTACAAAGTTTGTTTTCACTGTGTTTAGTTAATCTACGATAACATAATATTATTTATCTTTGTTGCGGGGTTTTTTTCCATTCCAGTGTCCGGTGATCTTCACTCGCTGTTGCGTCACTTCTTTTGTCATTCGAAAAACGTGGCCACAAGACTTTTTAATTACTTTTTTAATTTCCCGGGTTAGGGTTAGGGCTTCCTGGAGGACCGCCAATTAATTTTTTGAACCTCCTCCCCAAACTCCTAAGCTCATGAATCTGCCGTGTTCCCAGATCCTATGGTCTCGTGACGTTTATTATGGGATGACAGAATCCGATTCAATGTTCTCCAAAAACACACCTAGCTAGTTTAAAGGGACACGAGTTTCTTCATTCGGGATGTTTTCATTCGTTAACGAATTTTCTTCCTATTGGCATTCGGAAACAGCAGTGATTATAAACAATAAACGGCTATGTTTACTATTGTTAGAATCAAAGGATGATCTCTTCAAGTAGTTGTTTTTTCTTTTCCTTTTTAGTTACTTTGAAATTTGTCAACAACACGGCATTTTCATTGCATTGTAACAATGTTCACAACTAAGCAAAAGGAGATTAGAGGTGTGGAACTTCTGATTGGCCTTGACCATAAGCGCGCGTCATAACAGCACATATATCGCTTTTCATGTGTTATACCAATGGGCTAAATTTTCACACAATTATATATGTGGAATATCGCCTCTGAATGACGATCTACTTTTATTCTATTTATCCGTGCCCCAGTTTAGTCACCTTATAATCCACTGGAACACTTAAAGATTCAAATTAAGTTGTTTTTGTCTTTGATCTTCACCGTAATGTTTCGTACCAGCGTGTTCTGGAATTTGATACGAAAATGGACACTAATGTTTAGTTTGCCCGATCGAACGACCTGCTGTTAAGTTTTGGACAAAAGATTAGAACCATCTAATTGAGTCAAAAGGGTATTTAAACAAAGGTTTGTTGATCTCATCAACAGTCGTACTGTAAAAAACATTTTTCATGATATCCTCGACAATGAGCTGGAACTAGCGTGCACACGAGGCTTAAACGGGAGAATCTTTTCATATGTAAATGTTTCCCCCGCAAGAGCCTCCACTTCGCGCTAGATTCAGTTCATTACCGAGGATACGAATATCGTCTATTGCTTGTTTCGTTTCGTTTGTTTATTTGTTTGACTGTTAACAGATCTGATTAAATTTTCTTTTTTGTTCATTAAATATCATATCTCAGCAGCATATGCTTATAGCAAGGTACTCAAATGGACCATCCCGTTCCGTTTTCTTCGTTTCAAACACCTGTTACTTTCCGGACAAAAGAAGCAATTCCATATTGCCTTACAGTGAAAGCAGTTTAGGCCTGAGAGAAAGTTATTAAATTTGAAAGAATTGATTTTTGTTGTTGTTGTTGTTATTGTTGATTTCATATGTTTATTCTGCTTATTTTGCTTCCAAAACACACGATTAGATCGTCACTGGAATCTAGGTATCCTTGTACTCCAGCCTTAATACAGTAGTTGTTTTTACATCTAGTTTACTCACTACTTTGGAAGTCAGAAACTCGATATCACTCATTGCGAGCCAATAACAAACCTACATGTCACCCTTTGTTCTGTCGTGTATTTTTATACAGGAAAGCACTTGAGTTCGAAGTCTTTCATTCTCAAACCCACCCTGTAAAACGTTTTGCTTTCGACAGGAACTGAGTTCTTTGCTGTGTCAAAACCGTGGTGAGTTGGTAAATTTTCTTTAATGATGACTCCGGGTATGGCTGACAAACTGCAACTAGAGCTTTATTTCAAAATCTTGTGTTCGTTGAACCTCACGTAATTCTATCTGTTTTTGTTAGGGTTCATAGACCTGAGGGAAGAGTTAGTTTTATTCAAGGCCTTGGTTACTTTAGTTGACTTTGCCTCCTGTTTGAGACCATCTTAAATTTTCACAACAAAATACAATGCTGTCATGAACTATTGTAGTTATAACTCAATTGTAACGAGGACTAAAAGATGATCGATTAGGTGAACTCACTGAACTTTTTGCTCAAAAATCATTAAGTTCGTTCTAATTAAACTTATATCATAATCCTAACCCTGACCGTAACCAAACCCTAACCCTAGCCATAAAACGTTCCGTGAGTGAATTTTTTTTTCATTTGTCATACTAAAGACAAAATTACAAAAAATGAAAACCGGCAGCTTTTTAGGATACGTGGTAAATGATTTGGCCTGGAATTTGATACTAAAAAAAACAAATGTGTACAGGTAAACCTGCCGTTAAGCACCTGCGTCATCTTACGACAAACAACGGAGTTGGATAATACCTTAGAAAAACGAAAGCTTTCGACCCAGCGTTTTCCAAAACGTTTTCAGCCCTTGGTTTTAACGAGAAATTTTTTTGCCACGTGGTTACATGTGGGTGCGGCATGTTGAGTTTGTTTGTCACCAAAAAGAAAAGTTAACGCGTCCTTTTTTGTTTTGTTTGCTGCTTACAAATTTCCTTAGAAATTTAGTTTTAATTGGGTCTGAAAAGAAACTGGAGTCATCCCGGGTGAACCGTCTCCTGAAAATTTCGTTACACCGGAGATTCATTCACCTAACAGTTCAAATTATGTTACTGTAGTACATAAATATGGTTTCAAAAGGAAACTAAACGATCTAGAAACACAGAGACAGCATTAAGGTGTTTTACTTGAATTTTCTCGTCGGCTCTTAAGACTATAGAGTACTAGTAATCCATTATTTTTCAAGACACAATCTCTCAGAAAAGTACGGGACCAACCTTAGTTTCGATCGAGAGAGTAGAGTGATGACAGCAACAAACAGGCGTAACCTTAGGAAGATTTTAGACTAAAGACATTTACTTTCCGTATCGCTGCATAATCAGGTCCCTTTCTCAAATTTTCTGTGTGATTTTATTATTTTGAAACTCGTTTCATGTGCGTTGTCCAAACGGTGATAAGTTGATAAATGTTTATGATGCAACAATAGGTGCAGTTTATCACCTATGAAACACACGATCTGTTTAAGTTGTTTTGCTTGTATCACGTGAAGGAGTGATTTCAAAGCATCTCATAATAACACCCGGTTGTTTTAAAGCACTTTTCTTCAGTGCTCAGTTCCCGGTCCAATGTTTGTTTTCACTGTGTTTAGTTAATCTACGATAACATGATATTATTTATCTTTTGCTGCGGGTTTTTCTTTCCATCCAGTGTCCGGTGATCTTCACTCTCTGTTGCGTCACTGCTTTTGTCATTTGAAAAATGTGGTCACAAGACATTTTCTAATTACGTTTGCACAAGAATGTGTCGATGAACTCCTACTTCTTTTTAAATAAATTTCCTGGGTTAGGGTTAGGGTTCCTGGGGACCGCCAATAAATTTTTTGAACCTCCTCCCCAAACTCCTAAGCTCATGAATCTGCCGTGTTCCGTTTATTTTGGGATAACAGAATCCGATACAATGTTCTCCAAACACACCTTGTTAGTTTAAAGGGACACGAGTTTCTTCATTCGGGATGTTTCAGTTCATTCGTTAACGAATTTTCTTCCTATTGGCATTCGGAAACAGTAGTGATTATAAACAATAAACGGCTATGTTTACTATTGTAGAATCAAAGGATGATCACTTCGTAGTAGTTTTTTTTTCTTTTCCTTTTTAGTTACTTTGAAATTTGTCAACAACACGGCATTTTCATTGTAACAATGTTCAAAACTAAGCAAAAGGAGATTAGAGGTGTGGAACTTCTGACCTTGACCATAAGCGCGCGTGATAACTTAGCACATATATCGCTTTTCATGTGTTATACCAATGGGCTAAATTTTCACATAATTATATATGTGGAATATCGCCTCTGAATGTTCTATTTATTCTATTTATACGTGCCCCAGTTTAGTCACCTTATAATCCACTGAACACTTAAAGATTCAAATTAAGTTGTTGATATCTTCACCGTAATGCTTCGTACCGGCGTGTTCTGGAATTTGATAAGAAAATGGACAATAATGTTCAGTTTGCCTGATCGAACTACCTGTTAAGTTTTGGACAAAAGATTGGAACAATCTATTGAGTCAAAAGGGTAGTTGAACAAAGGTTTGCTGATCTCATCAACAGTCGTACTATAAAAAACATTTTTCATGATATCCTCGACAATGAGCTGGAACTAGCGTGCACACGAGGCTTAAACGGGGAGTCTTTTCATATGTAAATGTTTCCCCCGCAAGAGCCTCCACTTCATGCTAGATCCAGTTTATTACCGAGGATACGAATATCGTTTATTGCTTGTTTCGTTTCGTTTGTTTATTTGTTTGACTGTTTTTTTTTTTAAGAGTAACAGATCTGATTAAATTTTCTTTTTTGTTCCTTAAAATATCATATCTTAGCAGCATATGCTTATAGCAAGGTACTCAAATGGACCATCCCGTTCCGTTTTCTTCGTTTCAAACACCTGTTACTCTCCGGACAAAAGATGCAATTCCATATTGCCTTACAGTGAAAGCAATTTAGGCCTGAGAGAAAGTTATTAAATTTGAAAAAATTGATTTTTGTTGTTGTTGTTATTGTTGATTTCATATGTTTATTCTGCTTATTTTGCTTCCAAAACACACGATTAGATTCACTGGAATCTAGGTATCCTTGTACTCCAGCCTTAATACAGTAGTTGTTTTTACATCTAGTTTACTCACTACTTTGGAAGTCAGAAACTCGATATCACTCATTGCGAGCCAATAACAAACCTACATGTCACCCTTTGTTCTGTCGTGTATTTTTATACAGGAAAGCACTTGAGTTCGAAGTCTTTCATTCTCAAACCCACCCTGTAAAAACGTTTTGCTTTCGACAGGAACTGAGTTCTTTGCTGTGTCAAAACCGTGGTGAGTTGGTAAATTTTCTTTAATGATGACTCCGGGTATGGCTGACAAACTGCAACTAGAGCTTTATTTCAAAATCTTGTGTTCGTTGAACCTCACGTAATTCTATCTGTTTTTGTTGGGTTCATAGACCTGAGGGAAGAGTTAGTTTTATTCAAGACCTTGGTTACCTTAGTTGACTTTGCCTCCTGTTTGAGACCATCTTAAATTTTCACAACAAAATACAATGCTGTCATGAACTATTGTAGTTATAACTCAATTGTAACGAGGACTAAAAGATGATCGATTAGGTGAACTCACTGAACTTTTTGCTCAAAAATCATTAAGTTCGTTCTAATTAAACTCATATCATAATCCTAACCCTGACCGTAACCAAACCCTAACCCTAGCCATAAAACGTTCTGTGAGTGAATTTTTTTTTTCATTTGTCATACTTAAAAGAGCAAAATTACAAAAAATGAAAACCGGCAGCTTTTTAGGATACGTGGTAAATGATTTGGCCTGGAATTTGACAAAAAAAAAAATGTGTACAGGTAAACCTGCCGTTAAGTACCTGCGTCATCTTACGACAAACAACGGCGTTGGATAAATACCTTACAAAAACGAAAGCTTTCGACCCAGCGTTTTCCAAAACGTTTTCAGCCCTTGGTTTTGACGAAAATTTTTTTGCCACATGGTTACATGTGGGTGCGGCATGTTGTAACCATGAATCGTTTGTTTGTACACCAAAAAGAAAAGTTAACGCGTCCTTTTTTGTTTTGTTTGCTGCTTACAAATTTCCTCAGAAATTTAGTTTTAATTGGGTCTGAAAAGAAACTGGAGTCATCCCGCGGTGAACCGTCTCCTGAAAATTTCATTACACCGGAGATTCATTCGCCTAACAGTTCAGATTATGTTACTGTAGTACATAAATATGGCTTCAAAAGGAAACTAAACGATCTAGAAACACAGAGACAGCATTAAGGGTGTTTTACTTGAATTTTCTCGTCGGCTCTTAAGACTATAGAGTACTAGTAATCCATTATTTTTCAAAGACACAATCTCTCAGAAAAGTACGGGACCAACCTTAGTTTCGATCGAGAGAGTAGAGTGATGACAGCAACAAACAGGCGTAACCTTACGAAGATTTTAGACTAAAGACATTTACTTTCCGTATCGCTGCATAATCAGGTCCCTTTCTCAATTTTTCTGCGTGATTTTATTATTTTGAAACTCGTTTCATGTGCGTTGTCCAACGGTGATAAGTTGATAAATGTTTATGATACAACAATAGGTGCAGTTTATCACCTATGAAACACACGATCTGCTCAAGTTGTTTTGCTTGTATCGTGTGAAGGAGTGATTTCAAAGCATCTCATAATAACACCCAGTTGTTTTAAAGCACTTTTCTTCAGTGCTCAGTTCCCGGTCCAATGTTTGTTTTCACTGTGTTTAGTTAATCTACGATAACATAATATTATTTATCTTTTGCTGCGGGTTTTTCTTTCCATCCAGTGTCCGGTGATCTTCACTCTCTGTTGCGTCACTTCTTTTGTCATTTGAAAAATGTGGTCACAAGACATTTTCTAATTACGTTTGTACAAGATGTGTCGATGAACTCCTGCTTCTTTTGAAATAAATTTCCTGTCTTAGGGTTAGGGCTTTCCTGGAGGACCGCCAATTAATTTTTGAACCTCCTCCCCAAACTCCTAAGCTCATGTATTTTTCGTGTTCCCAGATCCTATGGTCTCGTGACGTTTATTATGGGATGACAGAATCCGATACAATGTTCTCCTCAAACAGACCTAGTTAGTTTAAAGGGACACGAGTTTCTTCATTCAAATGTTTTCATTCGTTAACGAATTTTCTCCCTATTGGCATTCGGAAACAGTAGTGATTATAAACAAACGGCTATGTTCACTATTTGGTAGAATCAAAGGATGATCACTTCGAGTAGATTGTTTTTTTCTTTTCCTTTTTAGTTACTTTAAATTTGTCAACAACACGGCATTTTTATTGCAAGGAAAACAATGTTCAAAACTAAGCAAAAGGACATTAGAGATGTGGAACTTATTGGCCTTGACCATAAGCGCGCGTGATAACTTAGCATATATATCGCTTTTCATGTGTTATACCAATTGGCTAAATTTTCACATAATTATGTATGTGGAACATCGCCTCTGAATGCTCTATTTATCTGTGATCATACGTACCCCAGTTTAGTAACCTTATAATCCACTGATTCAAATAAAGCCGTTGATATTCACCGTAATGCTTCGTACCGGCGTGTTCTGGAATTTGATACGAAAATGGACAATAATGTTTAGTTTGCCTGATCGAACGACCTGTTAAGTTTTTGACAAAAGATTAGAACAATCTAATTGAGTTAAAAGGGTAGTTGAACAAAGGCTTGCTGATCTCATCAACAGTCGTATTGTAAAAAACATTTTTCATGATATCCTAGACAATGAGCTGGAACTAGCGTGCACACGAAGCGTAAACGGGGAAATCTTTTCATACGTAAATTTATTTTCCCGCAAGGGCCTCCAATTCGTGGTAGAACCAGTTTATTGCCGAGGATACGAATATCGTCTATTGCTTATTTCGTTTCGTTTGTTTATTTGTTTGACTGTTTTTTTTTAAGAGTAACAGATCTAATTAAATTTTCTTTTTAATACAGTAGTTGTTTTTACATCTAGTTTACTCACTACTTTGGAAGTCAGAAACTCGATATCACTCATTGCGAGCCAATAACAAACCTACATGTCACCCTTTGTTCTGTCGTGTATTCTTATACAGGAAAGCACTTGAGTTCGAAGTCTTTCATTCTCACACCCACCCTGTAAAACGTTTTGCTTTCGACAGGAAAGTTCTTTGCTTTGTCAAAACTGTGGTGAGTTGGTAAATTTTCTTTAATGATGACTCCGGGTATGGCTGACAAACTCCAACTAGAGCTTTATTTCAAAATCTTGTGTTCGTTGAATCTCAGGGAATTCTATCTTTTTTTGTTGGGGTTCATAGACCTGAGGGAAGAGTTTGTGTTATTCAAGACCTTGGTTACCTTAGGTGACTTTGCCTTCTTTGTGATACCATCTTAAATTTTTACAACAAAATACAAAGTTATCATGAACTGTTGTAGTTATAACTTAATTGTAATGAGGATTAAAAGATGATCGATTAGGTGAACGCACTGAACGTTTAATTCCCTCAAAAATCGTTAAGTTCGTTCTAATTAAAGTTGAATCATTTAATCCTAACCCTAACCCTAACCCTAACCAAACCCTAACCCTAGCCATGAAACGTTCCGTGAGTGAATTTTTTCTTTCATTTGTTATACTTAAAGACCAAAATTACAAAAAATGAAAACCGGCAGCTTTTTAGGATACGTGGTAAATGGTTTGGCCTGGAATTTGATACTAAAAAAGACAAATGTGTACAGGTAAACCTGCCGTTAAGTACCTGCGTCATCTTACGACAAACAACGGAGTTGGATCCTGAATACCTTACAAAAACGAAAGCTCTCGACCTAGAGTTTTCCAAAACGTTTCAGACTTTGGTTTTGACGAGAACTTTTCCGCGTCTCGTTTTCAACTCGTAATATGTGATAACTTTGGGTTGCTTTAAATCGCGGATAAGCCTTAGGTAGCCGTTTCAACAATCGGGCCTTGGGTAACAATCGATGGTCTGTTAATTGAAAACCTTTAATTAATGCCTCAATTGTCAGTATTCGGATCAGTGCTACTGCTGTAGTGAATTGTACAGTAACTAGTGCCAGGAATTGGATGAATGGGTTTACATCTATCTGTTGATCTTGACTCGCTGTAGCCTTACACTGTCGATCCGGATATGAACTTAATTTAAGAGACTTCTCTCACAAAACGATCTTCAGTTTGCCCCAAGGGAAAACGTTGACATTTTCCAAAAAGGGGAATAATTGCGTACCCAGAGGCCATTGATCTCTTCAAGTGAGACTAACAAGACGTTTTTCTGTCAGTTGCAGTGATTAGTGAATGGCGATGAAGTTTTCCTACAATTCTTTAATTGTTGGTTTGGTTTTCTTGACTGCAGTGTCTTCATCAGGTATACATACATCTTCATGATTTCACTGGTCATGCTTTTTCAGTATCATCTACAGGACATGGACCTCCCATTGTTATGGCGCATACACTTTGCGCACAATGGACCGTTCTGAGAACTCGGGTTCTTAAAAGCGGTACCTACTATACTACACAAATCGTTGTTTTTGTTGTTGTTTTTTTTTTTTTTGTGCAGATCTTTGCAAAGGCTATAATTGTAATCCCAAAACCTACTTTTCATTTAGAGTTAATGTGGTTTGAAATGCTATTTAACAATTAGATAATGACCTCGAGATTTCTATCGCGTGATAGCTGATGAGGGGGCAGCCCGAATCCGTTATCACGCATAGAAATTGAGAGCGAATAATCTAATTGTTTTAGTATAAATCTTCTAGTCGCTCAAAACTAAACAGTAAATTATGTAAATCCTCCACAAACACGTTTTTGACAACCGCTGCTCATTATCTATCACAGAATAGCTAGCGAGTAACGTAGCCAATCAGAGAACGCCATTCGTGATAGAACGCTAGCAGATTTATACTAAATTATATTTTTTCGCTTTTTTAAGACGTTTTATTAAATCGGAAAAACTCTGTTATTTCGTTAAGTTCAGTTCTAGTTGGATTCCGATAGCTCTCCCCAAGGTCTGCTTCTCCCATGACGAAATCCCTTCATATCGATTATGGAATACTGGATACTGAAAATAAACTGACTCCTCACGAGCCCCAGGCCATATCTATTAGAAAGAGACGCTTAGTATCATGGCTGAGCCAGGTTATGAAACAGCCAATATTCTGACTCATAATAAACTGATGCCCCGCCTAAATAGCTGAAGTTGTAACCTCAATGTAAAGGAGGGACCGAAGCACACTATATAGACCAGGCGCTTTGTCGTACTTATTTAAATTTGCTTCGTTTCTGCTATTTAGTTTTGCCATTGATGCGACAACAAAAGCGTGACATGATGGGAGATACCCGTTCTCTTCGTAAGTAAAAGCCTTACATTGAGCGGTTTTCAATTGAGTGTCGTAAAACCAAAACCAAAGTTATAACTTTGACCAATCCCAACCAATGCAAACAGCGCAATGAGCCAAGCAGAATTCAAAGCAATCACATGTAGCCGGCGCCAAGCGCGGGAAAATGCGGGTGTGCAACTCACGATTGGTTTTGGTTTTGGTTCTCATTGGTTGAGAAAGTGGTGCGAGTTTTGTTAACCAATCATTGAGCGAAGTAAAGCAAAGTCATAGCAAACATGAGTTACTTTCGACAGTCAACTGAAAATCAATCTATTCAATATTTTGGTATGGTATTTTCTCTGGTCACAGGTAAAGTTTGAAGGGAAATGTATCAACCGCGTGCTGATCAAAGCTGATTTGTGACTCCTACGGACTCTGGAGTCTTCAAATCTGTAGCAAAACATGTTTCCTAAGGTCTGGTTTTCACTAGCGACGCAAACACAAGCACAAGCGCAAGTATAAGTAGTTCAAAACGAACGTTGGCGTAAGCACAAGCATAAAAACACTAGTTACAAGGCTCCATTCTCGACTCGGCTAATATGACGGCAGAAACTTTCAAGCATCAAATGCTATTGTTTCTTCTATTCTTGTGACGAAGCAAGCGAAAGCGTTTTTGTGCTTACGATTGTACTTGTGTCGCTGGTGAAAACCCGGCTTAAATCTTTAGAACGCCTCAGAAATCAGTTTTTGCGACCGTTTTACTTTAACCCATTGGCACCCGTGCCGGCCAAAACCGGCCGCACAAAACCACGTCCCTTGTACAGCTTGTGACGTCATCAGTTTTAATGCTCATGGACAACTTTAGTTACATGTAGCATGTGTAGGGGAAAGAGATCTTTCAAACCATACCCAAATGAGCACGATTCCGTCTAACAGGCCGGAGAAAACGCGAAATTAACCAAGTGACTTTGAGCCGAAAATTTGAATGAAAATCTTTTTCCACTACCCACCTGCACTTCCTTCCACCTAATCCTATGATCCTGAAAGTTTTCCACAAATCTTTTCCCACCGAAAGGAATCCCAGAAAATGTCCAGAAAGAGAAAAGAAAGCGAGGCAATAAAAGCGCAAGAAAAGGGGAGGAGAGAAAGCGAAAGGTAGAAGGAGAGGGGGCGGTGAAACTCGAAATTTTGTTTTCTGCGCATGCCCGATCTTGGAAAGCTAATATTAAGCATCAAGAACAGAAGGGCGCGATGAACTCCACCAGCAAACAGAGTTTCGGGCAGCTTTGGTTCTTTTTGGCTAGAATCTGGCCAGAAAACGGCTCGACGGGCTTCAAAAGGTGTTTTCGGCAAAATGCCCGGTAGTCAATGGGTTAAGCCAATGTACTCAACGCCAGGCTTTCCCTAACTGAACATAGCAACAATTTCGTGAAAAACAGTTTACCTCAGCGGCATCATTTTACTTTTTTAGGTCCTCAAAACTTTCCCTGTTAATTCCAGCTCCTCAAGAAGTAAATACCCCAATTTCAATATATGGCTAAAATTTTCGCGCAAGTACAAATTTCCTTATCATTTCTGTTTTTAGCTATTGGAGCTGTGGACAGTCTGGTAACAACCAAGATACAGGGTGAGTAGACGCAAAAAAAGCAAAACAAACGAATAAACAAAGTTGTTCTTGTGTGAATGATATATGAAATGAATCATATATGAACTGCGGAAATGAAATCAAATGAAGAATGATCCTCGCAGTTGTGAACGCAATTTATGCAATTGCGAAAAACAAGGCTTGTTTTTCGCAATTGCATAAATTGCGTTCACAACTACGAAGATCATTCTTCATTTGATTTCATTTCCGCAGTTCATATATGATTCATTTCATATATCATTCACACTCATTTCTTTTACGGGAACATATGAACCCACAATTGACCTGTCAGTGGCTTCATAGCTCAGTTGGTTAGAGCATCGCACCGGTAATCGCGAGGTCACGGGTTCAAATCCCGTTGAAGTCCTGAATTTTTTTCAGGCTTGTTTTTCGCAATTGCATAAATTGCGTTCACAACTGCGAGGATCATTCTTCATTTGAAAGTTGTTCTTGATAGCTGAGTTAATCTTTTGTCTCACGATTGAGTCACAAAGATGTGGATCGCGACGTTTTGACCGCTATACTGCTGGTCTTCTAGTCTGAACGACAAGGATCGAAATCCTCCAATCAACAACAGCCTAAGCGAGGATCGAAACGCACCAATCACCACCAGCCACGGTCCGTCTTATACTCACACGCAGCCTGTCGACACCATCGCCTGATGAAGACCAGCAGTATAGCGGTCGAAACGTCGCGATCCACATCTTTGTGACTCAATCATGATACAAAAGATTAACTCAGCTATCATTTGAAACCACGATGACGAACACCTTCATAATAAAGTTGTTCTTGTGAGCACAGCTGACAATCTTGCTGCTGCTAAATCATTACGATTGTCACCAGTGTCTTCGCCATGGCTCATTCAACCTGGTTAGTTTTAATCTTTTAATAGCCATGGTCTTATCTGAGTTTAGAGCTACTGTACCCCTGTTCATCCGGGGCATCAGCATTTTAAGTAGCGCTATTTCTTTCTGGGGATTTGCAACCAGTAGTTGAACAACAGGTGCAGGAGCCGTGCAGAGGCAAAGTGTCTAGATCTGTTCACCATTTTACACAGAAAAGAGGCGTTTACTCAGTTCCGTCCTTTGCGAGGTGATAACTCTCAACAATTTAAGGTGGCTCTGAATCTGCAATTCCAATTCCACAATTCAGTTCGATATTTTCAGTGGAATTAGACGCTTGTGTAGTCATTGAAAGCAAACAATTCACGAAAAAACTTATATTCAGAAGCCGGGAGGTAAGGATGCTTTTAGGAAGCCGTGTGCGTGTTAGTGTAAAAATGAACACTAGCTGTCTCCGATCAATGTTCCGTTAACCCTTTAACGCCCAGTGGACGATATATCGTACTGATTTATACAACAGACAGGCCTTACCGCTCGCAAGATTGCCCACGCTCTCAAATTTAGACCTGATTATTATGGTCTGTTTATAGTGTCAATAAGTAACTGTTTTACGCTTTTAAGAGCCAATACACTTGGAATAACCTTCGTTTTCCATTCCATATCATTATTTGTTTTCAAGCAAAACCAAAAATGCCCGTTTTATGCGCCCTGGAGCAAAGCTAAAAAACACACATCTTTGCTTTCAATTCTTTAATTCAAAATCTCCTTTGGAAAACAAAATATTCTAATGAGGGCAAACCTTGATCTCATAAATAGCATTTATCTCCAATTTTGCCTCTCATGCCTACTGTGTACAACGAGTCGAGCTTGATTCGAGCCACTTTTGAAGACCTCTGATTTTCTCTTTGGCGCCCGGATTGCATTCTGGGATATTTGAATACCACGGCGAAATGGAAGTCCGCCATCTTCTTTTTGTAGATGTCGAGCCATCCGGACCTACTGGCTAAATATGACACGCGCTGTATTCTTTGCAAGTTAAATCTTGCCAAAATTGCCTTGCTATGTCCAAGAATCCATCACAGAACGGCTAGACAGACGAACTTCACTTCTGAGCTGCCATAACTCGACACGACCACTTTTGGCGTCCCAGTCGTTGTGAAATTATCTCTCACCTCTGGATTCGATCAGAGGTTTACCTCTTACTCTCCATTCCAGCTTAATCATGCCAGCCTGGGAGCTTCTGC
>JAEMWC010000262.1:775000-777500 GCA_016490735.1 Pachyseris speciosa
CAAAATCAGTGAAACAACATGGCAGTTGATTTGCTTTTTCGCGGTGTTGTACCTAGGCGTAAAAGAATTTTTAACCTCAATGGCAACTTGCTCGACGGACTCTCTGAAGCCGAGGTTAAGTCACGCTACAGATTTTCGCGTAATTCCATTCAGTTTATCACCGACACGCTTGCTGCCGATCTCGAAAGACCAACCGGAAGAAACCGTGCATTGAAACCCCAGGAACAGGTTCTTATTGCCCTTCGTTTTTTTGCAAGTGGTAGTTTTTTGGAGGTGGTAGGTGACACAGTCGGTGGCATTCCGAAATGCACTGTTTCGAGAATCATCAGCAGGGTGTCAACAGCACTTGCTCGAAAGCAGCATGAGTTCATACGATGGCCACCAACAGCCGCTGAAATGCAAGAGGTAAAACAAGGCTTTTTTGAAAAGGGAGGCTTTCCGGGTGTTATTGGCTGCATCGATGGAACGCATATACGTATTCAAGGTCCAAGTGCTCACGAGAGCGATTTTGTGAACCGGAAAGGGTTTCATTCGATCAACGTTCAAGCGATTTGTGATCACAAAGGTAAGGAACTGGGTTTAATTGTTGACATTTATTTACTGAAACTTATTTCCTAATTTAAAATACCGTGTACTTCACACAGGATAACAGTACATCTAAATTCTTTTATTTTTGTTATTGTTATCATCATATTATTTAGCAGAGTCACGCAAGCTTCACGGTTCGCGTGATCTTCTTCAACAACAAAAATGGCAGAAATGGGTGAACTGTCACGAGCTGTTATGCACTCGACCAAACGGACAAAACTGTCACTGACTCTATAGAAAAGTTTCAAAGTGAATGATTTTATACTCTAATTTCAGCGGAAACTGGGCTTTTTCTCGATAGGCCTACAACTATTGTTAAATATTCTATAAATAAACAAAAATATAATCAAGTTTAAGAACTTAAGCTATTGTTGTACTTATTTTTGTTGTTGTTACATGTCATGGATACGCAGGAAGCAATAGGTTCTCACAAATTACAAATTCTTAGTTTAATAGCAGTATGGTATGATTTCTTTATTTAACAGATCTTTTTTTGATAAATTTAAAAAAATAAAATTTAAATTAATATTTTGATTTTCCTAAAAGCACCCTCATACAGTTGAGAGGTACATGGGAGGGAACATATTTTCCTAATCAGCACTCTTTCCAATTCTTTCACGGGAACAAGTCATATGAACTCATAATTGACCTGCTCCCAACGTCAGTGGCTTCATAGCTCAGTTGGTAGAGCATCACACCAGTATCACAGGGTCATGGGTTCACGGGTTCAAACCCCGTTGAATTCCTGAATTTTTTTCAGGCTTCTGTGAGGATCATTTCTTCATTTCAGTTTTAATACACATATCAAGTTACTTGATATGTGTATTGAAACTGAAATGAAGAAATGATCCACATACATGATATAGAAATGATACAGAAAATGATGTACATACATGTACTACTGTAGTACATGTATGTAAGAAAGCTGAAATTTGTTTTAAAGGTTCTGTTGTTACAATTTACTTTTAATTCTGTATGTAAAACCTTACATCTCTCATCAAATACTTCATTTTTAATTTGCATTCTTTGTCATATTTAACTGTAGGTCTCTTCACCAATGTGGTTGCCAAGTGGCCTGGCTCCACACATGACAGTTTTGTTTTCTCAAATTCATTAATACATGAAAGGCTCGAAACCAACCATACATTTGAAGATGGCTATCTACTGGGTGACAGTGGTTATCCGTGCAAGCCCTTTCTTATGACGCCATACCAAAATACTGCAACTGCAAAACAGGAGGCATTTAACAAGGCCCATTGCAAGACAAGAGTGGCCATTGAACAAACCTTTGGTCGATGGAAGCGGCGCTTCCACTTACTTCATTCAGAGTGCCGCATGAAGCCTGAAAAGGTGTGCACTCTCATTGGTGCTTGTGCAGTACTGCACAACATTTCCATTATACTCAATGATAATATTGATGATGATCCTTTTGATGATGACCAGCCTGAGCTTGTTCCATATCATGGACCTGATCAAGGCAGGTTACTGCGAGATCACATTTGCAACACATTTTTCTAAATCCTTTATAGTTTTACTGCCTGTTGGTAAAATAAACAATATATTGGTTCATGCATCACCATGTGTTCATCGAGATATGAAGCATGCGGGAAGTTTGGAGAGCAGGAAAGATGCTTAAGAATCCTCGAGCAACTCTAGCTTCTTGAGTGCTCTCCAAACTGCCCAAGTGCTTTATGTATTGATGAACTCACAGCTGATGCATGAAACAATATACGGTAGTTTTAAAGAGAAATTCCCTCTGCTACGTCATCAGCATACACAATAGGAACATGAAGCATGCTCATGCAATTGAATTTGACTACGCAAATTTACCAGCTATGTTATAAATATTTTGGGAGAGGTGAGAAGGGGAGGTTGGGAGAAGTTGTACAGCAAAACAATTTTGGTGAAATTT
>JAEMWC010000262.1:782500-837500 GCA_016490735.1 Pachyseris speciosa
GGTGAGTTATACTTTCTTCTTTTCAACTTGTGCCTTTTTCGCTGTTCTACTCCAGCTGGATCTAACCTTCTTAAAAGGGATGCCACCTCTACCCTTGGAATATACAAGCCATACCTCACACGCAATGTATGCCACATCCCTCTGTAACCAGAAATGCTGCCTGGGCCATCCAGCTCGTTTCGTATCAATCTCTCCACTTCAGACAAATTGACTTCCGCTTTGTTTCTTTTGAGATTGTATTCAGATAGCCTCCTTTTGAGCGTTGACAACGACATCGGCATGTCATGATACTTCTCAAGAAAGCATAGAATAACGTTGTAACTGAATCCACTGTTAAAGTAAGCCTCTATTGCTTCCTTTTCCGTTACATTTTCGGAGGACAGCAGTAATCGAAAAGACGGCACAGCAATTTCCAACTTTTTTCCACACTGAGAGCAATACAAATAGTCCTCTAGCACTTCAGATCCACAGTTATGGCAGAACATTTTCGTTAAATCGTCCACAGCAGAGTAGCAGTCGCGATGTTGGACGCGGGAAATCCTGTGAATGAGTCCCTTCCAGGCTCTCTCTGATAATCACGGCGCAAGTGCCCAGTCTTTTGGTTTGTGTTTCGGGGAAATTGGTTTGTGTTTTGAGAAATTGTTTTGTGTTTCGGTAAACTGATTTGTGTTTCGGGAAATTGGTTTGTGTTTTGAGAAACTGTTTTGTGTTTCGGTAAATTGATTTGTGCTTTGAGAAATTGGTTTGTGTTTTAGAGAAATTGTTTTGTGTTTTGGTAAACTGATTTGTGTTTTGGGAAATTGGTTTGTGTTTTGAGAAACTGTTTTGTGTTTCGGTAAATTGATTTGTGTTTTGGTAAATTGATTTGTGCTTTGAAAAATTGGTTTGTGTTTTAGAGAAATTGTTTTGTGTTTCTGGAAATTGGTTTGTGCTTTGAGATATTGTTTTGTGTTTTGGCAAATTGATTTGTGATTGACCCTTTTGGGCCACCGTACTATGCAAATTAGGAATGAAAAAAAAAAAACAAGTGGTTAACCAAAGGTCAAATTTGTTTTATTTACATTAAAATTTGCTGCAATTAGAGCAAAAAAGTGAAAACATGACCAGGAATACTGAGACATGTCCAGAAATGCATGCAACAATGAAAATAGCAATTTGCAAATTTGCCAAAATTGCCAGGGACTTGGAGGCAAATGCAAATGAGAAGGCAAGAGGGGCCCCTTGAAATCAGCAAATTTTGACGAATTTGCCATTTTCGCCAAATATGCCATCTTCGCCATAATTCTTTGACGTTGCCATATTCATTTACATTTCCCGAAAAGTCTCTGGTGACTTTGCCGAATTTGCCATTTTGGCCACATTCCCTTAATGTTCCCTTGTTCTCCAAGCTATATATTGGGTTTGGAATAATGAATGAATAGATAAGCATGCATTACCATAAAGTGAGGACTTCTGCTTTTGCTTTGGAACCGTTTTGTTAGCCATATAATAAACAACTTAATAACCTTGACTGTTAGGTTGTTACAGGAAAATCTCAAACCTCGGGCTAGCGGTATTGACCTTGCTATCGCTTGGTCAATATGGAAAGGCCTCAGTCTGAGATTTTCCCTTAATGACTGCACTTTCAGTTATAAAGTAGTTAATCACCGTGCAGTTGATACACATGAGAAAACCATTTTAAAAACTAATAATTTTTACTTCTGCTACTTGCAGTTTAGTGTCCTTATGACCAGGTGGCTTCAACACAAATCATTCCTGAAATAGTTTGGGGTGTTTACAGTTTTCAGAGTTTCACAGAAAAATAGTATTTGTAGTTGCACACAGTATTCTATAACTACCAACTTCATTATTTATTAAATTATTTACCGTGCGAAAGTTAAAAAAGTGAACAGTCTATTCATCCATTTCATAGAACAGACAACAATCACACTATATAAAAGACAAATCAAAAGCTTGTAAAAAATGCAGAAATATATCAAGGAATACAAATAGCCTTCTTCACCATTGACTTAGACAGCAATAAAAAAAAGTATGTAAAAGAGCATATCAATATTGCCAACTGGAATTAATGCTCTCTCCTCCCCCTAAAAAATTGAAAATCCTTCAACTTCATGAAATCCCCAAAGTATTTGAAATGCAAATAAAAGGCAAAAAAATATCATTTTTTGTTGTTATGAAAATATTCTTTGCACCTATAGCAAATATATTTTACCATTTTCCCCTCAAAATTTGCTTTTTATGTGTTGCACAAGCTATGAAAAGTTAACAAAACTAGCAGTTGCATGAACCCACAAACCGCGTGCTGTGGGAGGCATAGGTCTTTTTTGATTTTACGTCACAAACTGGTTTACATTCAACTTTTCAAAGACTTTGAATTGCAGCAGACTTTGTGACAAAATTGACAACAGACCCATGATGCATCTCACAGCTTGGTCATGGGTACAAATGATTGCTAGTTTTGCTAAATTTAAAAGCAACATAAGAGCACAATTTTGAGTTGGTACAAAATAATGGCAAAATCCTGGTATGTTTGCTTTTGGTAGAGGGAGTGATAGTAAAAACTAAAAATATTTGGCTTTAGGTTTAAGTTCCTTAACATAAATGTATGCAACCGCTTACATGTATTAGTCCATCAACTCAAAACTTCAACATTCCCCTGTGCAAACTGCAGGCATTTGACTTGTCTGTACCCAAGGAGAGGGAGTAGGCAATTTCTTGTGTATAACCTTCCCGCGACTACATGGTGGAATTTAAGCTTTGCCTGAGCAGGTTTCAATTATGCTTTGTTTACATGCTCCTGGTACATGTGTTTGCATGCAAAGATATCACTTTTAACAGTGAATAGCTTGCAGAGAAAGGACTGCAAAAGCTGTGCACAGACATTGCAAAATGTGTACATGTACTTCATGTGCTTTTGAAATGCATTTTTTCTTTGTTCTCAAGCCAGTACTTGCAAATTTTGTCATCCACACAAGCAAAATAATAAGTACTCATAAATATTTCCATATAAAATTTACTTGTGTGGTTTAGACTTTATAATAGCTTCAATAGTAAGTCATTTAAATACAATTTTGTCTCAAGTGAGATAATTTGAATGATACAAACTTTAAAAGTTAATATGACAGCAGGTTTGCCAGGGAACTAGACATGGCAAACTTTCAAGTTGATTAGAACATGAACTCTGGTTGGCCTACAACTGCTTCTCAAGCAGTTTTATTTGAAGCTCAAGCTTAGCCTTTTTTAAGAGTAATGTTTCCTTCTTGCATTGCAGCGTTTCATACTGTAGGCGAGGCACATCATCTGATGTGACTTTGTTTTGCTTAGTCATGTACATCTGCGTGTGTTCTTTGGTCCTGCTGAAGCAGCAGGTGGGCCTTTCAGAGAAATTTCATCAGGCAACTGCAGTTCTTCATGGCCCATCGCAGCTGACATGTCAGCCTCATTGGCAGTTACAAGGGGGGAAATGGGCAAATCTGCTGTCTCACTTGGATAAGTCATCATATCCACATCAAGGTTTTCTTCCCTGGAATGGTTACAACAACACAATAAATCACACGAGAAAAGCCAATGCAAGTACAACTAAAGCAAAATGTTCTCAGCCATTTTCTAGTCAAAACTACAAAGAGGGAGGCATTGGGGGATTCTGAATACCGCAACAAAATTAACAAACACCACATCACCCAAGAAAAATTGACAAAATCTGACACCGCAATAGTCAAATGATTTACATACAGTCTAAATGGCATTTTGAAAAAGGGGAAAAACATCCATACATGATAAACCTTTTATGCAGGACAATCAATGTCATTATCTCAACAACTTCATACTATCACAAGGCCATGCTGACATTACCATATATACGGTCTGTCTCTAAACTGTAACGACACAGTTGATGCCTGTTTATCCTTGCTCAAGCTTTTTTTGGTCAAGTGTACATGATATGACTGTGAATATTCAGCTGAAAAAGCTACAACTGCCAACTTAAACAGCAGCGTTTCCATGTGGGAGGCCGCTTTTTCAGTCGTTAGCAAGTATTGCTACAGCAAAATAAAGTTCGCATTTTATTTCCTTTGATCTCTCAATGTTTCAGTTTGATTGGTATGCTATATGGCATTTTCAGGTGAAAATGTCAAAGTAGTTTATTTGTTCATAATTATATCAGTCTTTTACATAAAGTGATGTACATAATTATGTATACCTGCTACAAAATAATATATAATGGCAGGAGATCTTTAAGCAAGCTCTACCGAGCTTTTCAAAGAAGATCCCCATACATAACTGAACGAAATTACATAAAGCATATGGATACATTCATAAATCTAATATTTCTACGGGTTTTTGATTTTCATGTAAGGAATCAAGTAAAAATCTGAGTGGAAGTTTGATTTTGAACATAAACGTTTGCACATTTTTAAAGGAATTATAAGATTTAATTATTTTTAAGTCATTTGGTAACTCAACTACGAGGTAAAATGTCACGATAGAAGGAGATTGTTGAACGTGACCTTTCGCCAGCAGAAAAGTTTTTGAGCTTCCGATTTCTCCTTGCAAATAATTTCCGCTTTCGTCGCTGGTTCCTACATCATCCTCACTTTTGTTTCACCGAATACCGTAGGTTTAAAAACACAAATATCGCACACCACAGGGTTTGAGATCACCGCAACACCGCATGGTGAGATTTTGTTCACCGAAACACCGCACAAAAAAATAAGCATCACCGCAAACCCCAATGTCCTCCTCTACAAAGCTGAGAAAGTGTTACTTGCAGCGTATTACCTAAGTTTACAACGCTAATATGCTGGAGTCTTATCAACACTGTATTGCTCAATAAAACACTAAAAGCAGCTAAGTACTTATCTTTTCATTCGATGTCAAAATGCAATTTTGAATATCCCGCTTGCATGTAGATGTTTCAAAATACTCAACATCATCAGCAAGGCGTTACCACCGCGAGGAAAAGAGCCTGTTGCTAGTCACATGACAGTCTATTGTTTCAAGAGTAAACAAAGTCGTCTCTTCACCAACCTGTTTCAAATCCTTGTAAACCACTGAAAGACGGTGTGTCTTTCAATAACTGCAAAATTTTGTCCGTGTTCTGAGACGGCATTTTTGGCGGAGGGCGACCGCCAGTTTTCCTTTGTTCCTTACGGAACTTTGAGAGCTCGTTCTTCGCCGCTCTTTGGAGGTTTGTCCACTTTTCTTTCACTTCAGTTACACTTCGGTGTGCAGTTCCTACTGCGTTTACGGCGAGTGTCATCTCTTCCCACACACTTTGCTTCATTTTGTTAGTGTTTGTGTTAGTAAACTTTGATTTCAGTACTGCTTGATTTTCTTCAAACTTTTGAGTTATTATCGCAATTTCTTGCGCTGAAAAATTTGGTTTTCGTTTCCTGCAGGCGGTTTTAACTATCTGCACTTCTCCTGACTGCTCATTGACAGCAGAGACTTCAAGCTCAAGTAAAGAATTTTCGGCAGTCATTTTACTACTAAAAGTGGACAGAAGAGAGTAAAAAACTTTCGCGGGAAAACTTGTCAAACCTGTTCGGAGATGGTTAAAGGCTGGGAGATTTTATTTAACCATTGGTTAGCTAACCAGTGATTAGCGTCGGCTTAACAGACCTTCGAGCAACGGGAATTTAACCAACGGTTAGTTAACCCGCTGTTAGCAAATTTAACTAACCGTTACCAGCTAACATATGGTTAAATTAACAATCTTTCGAGCAACCGGGCCCTGATAGGAAAGCCCAATGCAATTATCGTACAACAACCATTTTATAGGGGGATTCATGCTTACGTCATTGTTTACATTTTTGCTCATTTGCATACGGCTTTGCTTACAGAAGGAAATATGTTAGATGTGATTTGACTCCAGGCAGCTAAAGAGCTAGTGAAATTTAATACATTGTGAAATTTTTAGCTCTTTAGGTTTAGTATTCAAGGAAATATTGTCTTCCAAATACTGCAAAATTTCTGGGTGGCAAAAACACTAATGAGCTCATACATTCTTTGCACAAAAAGTATTCAAAACATGAGGCTCATATTCATTGGCAGAATTATTCATACAATGACCTTTCAATATTCATAACTTGTAGCTCCATCAGATACTGAATTGTACATGCTGATGAGGCAAATATTGTAAACAAGGATTCCCCTAAAAAAAAAACCAAAATCAAAGTAATTACTCCGGCCAATCACAGCAGATAAAAACAGCACAACGAGCCAACATAATTCGAAGCAATTACATGTAGCCGACGCTAACCACGGGAAATATTCGCGTGCAAGTCACGATTGCTTTTGGTTTAGCTTCTCATTAGTTGAGAAAGTATCACTATTTTTTTTTTAACCTATCAAATTAAGCACAACTTACGAAAGATACAACTCACGAAACACGGTTTTATCAAGATATCGCAGCAAAATTGCATTAAGTTTCGAGCAACTTTGAAACCCCTGCGATGTCTCGGCGACAAATTACACTAAAAGCCTGGTTTCCATATGATCTTAAGGGTCTGCGATCGGTCTGCGACACGATCGGCGCCATGATCGGCGATCGGTTTGCGACACGTTGCAGACATGTGGAAACATGTGTCCCAGGCGTCTGCGGCGGTCTGCGACACACGATCACCGAACGCAGACCGCCGGGGGCACATGTTTCCATATGTCTGCAACGTGTCGCAGACCGATCGCCGATCATGGCGATGATCGTGTCCCAGACCGATCGCAGAGCCTTGAAGATCATATGGAAACCAGGCTAAAAATTGCGCTGAAGTCGCACCTAGTTTACACGTGCGATTTTGAAGTTGCAACTTAAGCGCGACAAAAATGGCATGTGTAAACTGGTCTCTTCACAACCGTCCAATGAATAACTTTGTTCGTTTTGTTTCAGCACCTGCAAACAAGGAGTGGATGCAACTTCTGGAGAGTGAGCCGAATAGTTGTTTGTTTATTTTTGCAATACACTTTGAGAACCGCCAACTTTGCAAAAATCTGTTAGAAGGGAATTATGTTTGCAACCATTCCAAGAAGAAGGTCCAAAAAATGTCCCTGACCAGAAGATTAAAAAATAGACGACATCACGGAGGGTTACGTCATCTATTAACAATAATAATAATCACAATAATTACCCAGGAAGCTTCTCTCGCCGAAGTGGTTTCCAGGGAGGTCCTGCAGCCGGAGTGAATTGGAATTTGGAAATGATGATTTTTGAGGAGAGGGGAAAACCGGAGAAAACCTCTCGGAGCAGAGTACAGAACCAACGACAAACTCAACCCACATATGACGCCGAGTCCGGGAATCGAACCCGGGCCACAATTATTATTATTATCCAAAGAACACTTTTTTCATTAATGGTGATAAAATGGTCAAATGTTTTCAGGACTAGAATGGATATCAGCATGCAAATTTTGCACCATTTATTTTCATGTTTTCCCCCAGTTTCATGCAAGCTAAATTTGGTAATAACTTAGGATGGCTTGTTTTTGTTATTGGACACAAACTTCCCCTGCTTTCATCTTATTGGTTTTCTAGAACAATTCATTCAGAAGTTGCAGATTTATATTACCCCTCAAAAGATATAATCCCATGATAATGCCACATTTTAAAACAATAAAATAATTGAGTAAATCAAATCTAAACGAACCACATCCTTTATCACAGCTGAAGTAAATAGTACGTTCTATTACCTAAGGGGTGCAGTATTAGTTATACTAGGTGTGCCGTCCCCTCTCCTTTCTGAGTGTCGTTATAGTATTGTACTGTAATTCCTTGTACGTTCATTCTTCGTTAAACGCGAATTTATAACTATTCCTGAAGCTGAACAATTTCAGTATCTGTTTTCATTTATATTTTTCAAAAACAAGGATGCTAACAACTAAGTGCCTGTCGCTAGTTTTACCTGTAAAAGAAAACGGTTAGAAGTGAGAGGAGGCCGGCGTAAAAAGAAATTAAAGCCACATTTTTACGTCATTTAAGTTCATGTTCACTACAGTTGAACTTACTACGTTCTTTTCTTTAATTTTTAGCAAGCCTGACCACCCAAATAGTTTTGGGTCTGGAGGGTAAGTAAAAAATTGTGTTTGTTTTGTCTCTTAAGAGATTGATAATTCTTACCCCAATGATGGAATGTCGTACTGGATTAACCAAGCCATAGACCGAATGCAAAAATGGCTAGCTTTAAATTATTCTTTTGTTCAAAAGCCTGACAAAATAGCCTGACTAACCTCGTTCGGGATAACAAAATAATAATTTAAAGGTAGCAATTTTTGCATTCGGTCTGTTCGTTTGATCATCTTTCGATAAACCTCTCTGAGGCTTTGTTATCAATATATTAGGTATTTTGGGAGTGTAAGATAAGTTTTGTAATATAAGATAATCATACAGAACGTTGTGGGGCGAACGTATGATGAACTTGGTCAGTTTCAGGGATGACTCTGACCATAGTGAGTTTAAGGATAAATAGTTTTGGCAACTATAACGTTTCCATGCTAATACAAAAGTATTACTGATCGTTTAAAAATTCATTAATAATTCATGAGCCTTGCAATCAACCTACGCGTCACTCAAATCTATCACGTGGACGGGCCATACTACACCTTTCGCCCTTCATTAACAGAAAATAGAAATTTATTTTAATTTACGGGAATTCAGTAACATCTTCGGAAGAACATTTTCACGAATAAATTTTCATTTTAATCATCCGTTGGTTCATTTGCGCAATTATCATGCTCATGCACTTTCAATAACATCATTGGAATACGCAATAAAATCTGTTCGAACGGGAACGCTTTCTACGCAGGCTATTATCTTTATCGTTAAGTCTATTATGTCTTCGGGAAACATTAACATCAATTACACTGTCATTTACATTTTTTGAAAGTCATTACTGGCAAGTACATGACCGTCGATCCATAATAGGGCCGTTTATACGAGAGGAAATATGCCACGGCTTACTCTGGCCGCGGCTTACATAATACGCGAAAAGAACCATTTATACGAGCAGAAATGCCTAGGCCAGGATAAGCCGCAGCTTGAGAAAGCCGTGAGCGTAGATTTTGTGCCATTTATACGGGGTGTTCGCGTCTTATGTAAGCCGTGGCCAGGTTAAGCCTCGTCTTATTTTCTCTCGTATAAACTGCCCTAATATGTACAATACACAAAGCTCATTTTTAATCTTCAGTGTGTTCGCGGTACATATATGTGCATGAATCTGTACCATTCTGCACACTTTTCAACCGCAGTGGTATTCATATTCCTTTTAGAAGCTTCTAAGAGAAGGCCAGTGGCCGATAAGTGGTCTTCTTTCGGATCCTTAAAAAGCTCTGAGAATCCTTATTTTCTACGGGTTTTGTTTGAAATTCTATTTCGTCCTGGCGGCATGTTTCATTCACTCGTACTTAAAACGGCAAAACAGTTTATGTGCGTTTATGTACAACAGTGTTATTGATGTTAATGTTTTTCCGAAGACATAATAGACTTAACGATAAAGAAAATGACATTCCAGTGATGTTATTGAAAGTGCATGAGCGTGATAATTGGGCAAATGAACCAACGGATGATTAAAATGAAAATTTAATCGTGAAAATGTTCTCCCGAAGATGTTATTGAGTGTCCGTAAATTAAAATGAATTTCTATGTTCTGTTAATGAAGGGCAAAAGGTGTAATAAGGGTAACTTTTTATACAAAGAAGACTAATGAGATGAAATACTTAAATAAGTAAGTATATTTCGGATTAAAAATTACTCGTACAAAAGTAACAAGCCTAATGTAAACACCCAAACTTTGACGAGCACGACTGCAAAATACCTCCACAGCAAAATATCTCGGCGACAACAAAAACAGCACTGTACCACAGCATGGGCTCCTGACCACAGCAAATGAAAATGACAGCAAAAACTGACGTAAAAGCAACGTACTACAGCAAAAATACGAGAGCAAATACGTCGACGACAGCAAAATAACAAGCACGGTTTTAAGCTGAATAATATAATTTAATTTGTTTACCGCACAACTTTCATCCGGAGAGAAATAAATACTTCTTACTAACCGAGTTCGAGGTCCGTGCTGTAAGTTACGGACCGAGTTTTTCCCGTTGATTTATGGCCCAAGGGCGAAGCTTGTAACTTGTCTAAATCTCTGCGGCATGCGTTTTACAAGCTGTTTTATCGGGTCTTAAAACAGTCGGCTGCGCCTCGTGTTTTTAAACCCAATAAAACAATATTGCTCTTTTATTAAACAGTACGTTTAAGACTATGGATAACATAAAAGAACCCTGGCCAAACCGGACTCGCAAGTAGCCGCAAGCTGAACTTGCGTAGAGACTTGCGTCGGGTGGCCAAACGGACTGGTAAATTTCTTTGCAAGTACACACAAATCGCAAAAAAAAAAACATTTTAAAGCTTCATGTCCCGTATTTCATTGGCTAATAGGTTGCTTTAACAACGAATAGACGTCACTCAACTTGCGTTGACGGCTAGGGATGCGTCGCCAAACGGTGCAAACTTGCAAATTTGATCTCGACCAAAGTGAACGCAAGTCATTGCAAGTGCACACAAGCCCTGGCCAAATCGAGTCGTAAGTAGACCCAAGTTTTCAACTTGCGTCTACTTGAGAGTGCGTTTGGCCATAGCTTTAGAAAAAGTTGCTGGAACCCAGAAGAAAACTTCTGGGTAGCACGCTTTTTTCAGAGATCATTAAATACCAATAAGTCTTGAAAAGGATTTCAAGTGCATAAAAAAAGAACAGGATTAATTTAAGCTACTTTCTACTCCATAGCCATAGGCCGCGCAAAGATACCTACCGTCCTTAAGAACTGTAGTTTCTTGGTAAACGTGGTTAAACGTTCTCTTGAAAATAACATAGAGTGTTCTGTTTCAGGTGTACAGAGGAGTCTGGCAAATGCGCCAGGAGGAAGTAAGGAAAAATCTATTTCTTTCAGTATTTCCTTTTCAGAGTTAAGTTAAGAACATTTTAACGGCAAACGACATTCCCAAAATACACCCCACTCCTCCCCCCTCAGCATCACACTCCTTTATCCACCACCACATCCCACCACAATCATTGGCTATCGAAATCAATTGGCGTATAAATCGTACACAGCTGCATAAATAAAGCAGAATCCTATCTTTCATGACTCGAGTAAGGAAACAGTTTGCGAGGAGGCCCTCTTGATTGAGTTTTGCGAGTGCATTTTTTCAGCCAGGCAGTGGTGATGTTGGGGAGGGGGAGCGCTGTCATTATGGGGTAGGGAGAAATTCGTTTTCAATCAGAGGATTGCCAAAAGGTGAAACTCAAGAATTTAATTTGTGTGCTAAGATTGCGTTCTCTTTCTTCCAGAGTAAACGATGCAAGTTTCGCGTTGTCATAAGATGGCTGCCTTTCCATAGTCTGGTCATTAGATTGGTTTGGTGCAATTGTGCTTAATAAACGGCATTAATGGTCTTTCCATTATTGGTTTGTTTTTATTTGCTCTTTTTTTATGTTTTCTTATCGTTTTCCACCTAAAGACTGAGTAAAGGATTATCTTCCACGTTTTCTGTCGCCCTGTCGCCCTGTCGGGATTGTCCTGCTCATGCGCGAGGATTGAGAGCCCGCGATACTAAATCTGTCCATATCATGATACAGGGTAGTATTTGATGTAAGCCTACGACAAATGAACGTGAACGAACGAGTGTGAAGCACGAGGAAAACATACACCTGCAGGTTAAACGAAAGTTAAATATGGCCCGAGTTCAAGCTGTCTCCAGCTTCTTGTTCCAAGTATCAAAATATTCACTATTATCCAAGACAATCATACTTCGGAGTTCAGAAATTTGGCAGCAAGGTCATACGGTAAAAAACCTTGATACCCAGCCCCCAGATCAAATACTAATTTTGGCATCGCTGATTTTATCCATGAGAGACAACACAAACGAGTGCCAGAAAATGGAGATCTTTCATTAAAATTCATTTAGTTGTTACATGAATCAGGCTCTAACATTAAAATGTGGAAAACAAAATGGAAAACAGGACTTGAATATCTCCGTTTACGGAATGAGAATTTTCTGGAAATGCTGATGAATTAATTTATTTGTGTACCTAATTAAAAATGCTGTGTTTGAAAAGCCTATAACTCTCCATGCTTTATTCCCTGAAATTCTGAGTGTGAAATATAGCCATCCTTGTTCTTGTCTTCTTCGTGGAAGATTTCTGTCATCAGGGAATCATGACTTTCGTCTCCCTCTCCGTTTGAGAGTCCTTCTCGTCTCAGGTACCCTGCAACCTGAAGAATGAAATCCACAGTTGATAACTGCTCACAGTCGATGGTAATATCACACAGTAAACAAATGAAAATGAACAAGAACACGCTGTGATTGGCTCATTCATTTGAATTATCACCTCATATTCACCGAGGTGATCTGAAATAGATACCTTGCTAGCAGGCGATGGAGGGTATATTTCCAAGCCGAACGGCCTGGATATCAAACTCGGTCAAAGCCTTATTCTTAAAGCTATATTAGAACCGAAGAGGAGCCAGGTAAGTCGGAAAAATTCGTAAATTTTCGTTCAAAACTGACATGCGGTTTTTGTGAGAGGTTTATGTCGCTAGGCAACGAAAGACATCGCTCTCAGTAGTTGTAATTTGTAGCAAGACGGGCAAACAATCTTTAGTGGCTTCAAAACTGACTTGTTAACATTTTTAACCTAGGCGATATCAGCATAAATGCTCGCACGAGATATTTTTCAAGATATTTTCTCAGGGGCACCCAACGAGCCAAATCAGCCAAAAGCTATAGAAAAGTATTTTTAAGTACATTATGGTGTTTGAAGTAATGTTTGAAGTGATGTTTTCAATAGCTAGAATAATTTCATCTGTTCGGATTCCCTAGCTGAAATGTCAATTGCCCGAAAATGCTAGGGAACAAAATCTTCCTTTGAGAAAATCCTAGCTGAAGTTAACTTTCTAGGGAACCATTTTTCTTTCCGAAAATGCTAGCTGACGTTTTTGACTGCCTAAAACAGTAATAACGACCTTTCCGAAAATCTCAGGGGCTATGATTTCCACATTACGAATCTTTTAGGCCACGTTTTACTAACGAAACTCCGAATGCACTCTTTAATCGACGCCGAAAGCCTAAGGCGAACTACCCTCCACCGAACAGATATCTACCGAAACGTGTCGTTGGGTGCCCCTGATTTTCTCTTGGTGATCGATTCTTTTGTACTTATGACCAGATTCGATTTTAATATTTATTAATTCATTCACAATATCGAATGTCGGTCGTTTCGCAAACGTCTTGGGTCGGTTCGCAAACGTCTTTGGTTGGTTTGCAAACGTCTGAAAAGTCAGTTCGCAAACGTCCGGTAGTCAGTTCGCAAAAGTCATGCATTACACGTACTCAAGCTTGCGTGCGAGACGATTACATAGTAAACCGAAATAAAAGTTTGAAGAGAGTCAGTGTACGCATCTTCAACTTGCGGCCACTTGAGACTACTTGCGAGTCCGTTTGGCTTTAAACTGGGAGTTTTTACTGAATTGAAATTCAACGCTCGACATTGAAAATAAACTTACTCTTGACCAAAAATTGGTTAAGCAAGACTCGCTTTTACTTCACAATGGTATCACTGAGATAAAAACAATACAAACCTGTTAATGTCGCTTGCGCGGCACTTAGCAAAGAACGTGAAATTTTTTCATCTTCAATAGCATATTATCTCAAGACTTAAATGATATCCACAACAAAGAACAGTAAACAACAACAATATTTGCCAATCTCAATGCTGTCATTTCGATTCGACCAAACTGATCATCAATGCTCGATTTGGGTGGATAGTTCGCCGATCATACGGACCTGTTATGCAAAGTTACTAAAACATGAATAATCGTCGCTGAGTTATGAACACTGCTTGAAAAGTGAAAATAAAGCCTAACAAAAGCTTAAAACTAAGGAGCCCAAACCACAGTTCTAGGAGCCCAGATATAATCACAACACCGGATGTATCTGATGTAAATCACCATTTACATATTTACGCCACTACGTTCTCTGACGTAACTGTGAAAACGGTTATTTGTTGAAAGGGCGACCAGATTGAAGGATTGTCGGTCGTTTCGCAAATATTTAGACATTTGCGAACTGACTATCGGACGTTTGCGAACCAACCAAAGACGTTTGCGAATCGACCCAAGACGTTTGCGAACTGACCGTTTGCGAAACGACTCGTTTGCGAAACGACCGGTTGCCACAATATCACCTGTAGATAGTCAGCTCTACCCGGCCGCAAATAGAAAATGCTAACGGAATGGGTGACAGTACATTTGCTGTACAAACATTTTGTTTTATCAGTCAAAATTAACGCAGAATCATCGAAAATCAATAAAATTGTTATGACCAGCTAATCCGATACTCTGAACAAAAAGAGTGACTTAGCGCTGAATTGAAGTTACATCAAGAGGCTTCAAGTAGCCTATGCTCATGAACATATATGTGGCGCCTTGGCTCAGGGTAATGAACGGACTAGGAATAAAATGTCTCGAGTCCGTATCTCTCAGCAGGAACTCAATTTTGTAAACTTTAACTTCAAATAGCGGCACAGATTTGCATACTCTACACGCGAACATAAATTTGCATTACACAATGCGAACCGAAAAGAAAACCGGAGACAAAACCTAAACTCATGCGCTCACTACGCGTGAGTAATTATCAAATGATTCAGCAGCTAATCTGTCGTGTTGTTATTGATGGTTTTCGCAATTTCGGCCTGCAAGAAATTTTAAAAAATCTACTCTCTGGTTAAGACTGAAGTACCAAGCAGATGAACAGAATGAACAGATGAACTTCTTCTAGCTTATGAAAAGTTCGCTTTAAACAGACTTCAAACACCAAGGTACTTAAAAATGCCTTTCTACAACTTTTGGCTGATGTGGTTCGTTGGGTGCCCCTGATGATGCTAATCTACTCTCTGGTGTTCTACGTTGACAAATACCACTGGAACCAAAGAAATCCAATTTTGTGATTCAAATTAACTACTGTCCTTTTAGCACGATATCACATGTTGCTTGTTAAAACAAAATGGAAAAGCTATATCCTAATTTTAAACACTATCTCTGCCTCCCCACCTAATCTGTCATGCTGTTGTGGATGGTTTTCTCAATTGAGACCTGAAACTCTTACAGGAAATCGTTTCTGTTACCAGTGTTGTGTTACCTCTGAGTGTGAAATCATGCCGTCTCCATCGACATCAATCTCTTTGAACATGTTCGGTTTGCCGCTGTCCTCGCCAGGGTCGATGATTTTGAGGAGCTCAACGTAAAACACCAGAAGCGCTCTTGGGGGAATCTTATCTCCGACCGGGTATTCGCCGTATCCGTACTGGGACGGGACGACAAGTTCCCTGAGTTCCCCGACGCACATGTCCCTCAGACCCAGGTCCCAGCCGGCGATGACTTGTCCTTCACCCAGTGTGAACTCAAATTCACTGAAGAAAAGAAACATTACAAAGACAGTAGCGTTACTACAGTCTTGCCATTATATAATATATTACTTGTTTTGCATGTTGTGCTGTGGTCGTAATTTTTTTTGGCTAGTTACAAGTTTTTGTTATAAAATTGACTGTCAAAAGCTGCGAAAATTACGTCTGTATGTTGTTCGTTTTCTTTTAAAGCCATTTCTGAGCATCAAGGTTTTGCTCACACAGAATGCAAGATAGTGATTCATTTCATTTCTCTTGCCTTATACGACTGTCGCTCCTATTTAAACAACAAAACAGCCATCGT
This sequence comes from Pachyseris speciosa, assembly GCA_016490735.1. Classification (NCBI taxonomy): domain Eukaryota; kingdom Metazoa; phylum Cnidaria; class Anthozoa; order Scleractinia; family Pachyseridae; genus Pachyseris; species Pachyseris speciosa. The sequence continues at coordinate 798,247 of JAEMWC010000262.1, forward strand.
TTTAAAATTTCGAAGGATTGGAGAGTTTCGCTCTAAGAACTCTTGATTCAAATGAATTTCGAGACTTCGACGTAATTTTTGCAGTGGCAGCAAAAGGCTCTAACTGAAATGTGAGGTATGAATGCTTCCAATCCGGAGATCGGTTCTGTAACTGTGCTATAAATGCTGTCAAAAGGCTGCAGTGGAAGGTGCATGTTAATTTTTGCTCGGTAGCGTAAACACCACCCCAGTCTCCTTGGTGTCACAAGACCATGCCAACAGAGCAAGTCGGCAAGAAAGACCAATGATTTGCATGTACCAAAACAATTATCTGATCATGGTGCGCTCAGATTTGAAATATTGACACAGGAAAGAAGTGACTGTGTATTACGAAGAGGTACCCTTGTTCATGTGACTGAGTTCTGGCGTAATCAAATCTTTCACACTTTTGAAAAGTTAGCTAGAACACGGTGCTATTTCGCTGCATTTTGGCAATTTTTTATGGCAAGTAATGCGCCAATGCTGTCTTAAAATTATACTGTAATTTTCGAGAGATTATGCGCTGAGTTGTTTGAACCTATCTCCTAACTGCCAATCAAAATCGATTGCAAACTATTCGATAAAGGGAAGCCTGTACCTCAAATTATGCGCAGGTCAGCTCAAGTAAAGATACTCTTCACCCAAGCTAGCACATCAGCTTTTTATTAGTCAGTGATAAGCTTTCGAATTAAGACCAACTTTTTTCCAGAATCACGATTCAAATTTCTTAGCAGGGCTTGAACATTTTGAGCTACTTCGACCATAGTTCAACTAGTGCGAAGTCTTAAATTTGCGATTTTGCGGAACTGTATATTAATTCGCAATTCGAAAATACTTTTGTGCAAAAAGAATTGGACCGGTAATGGCTACCACTGAATTTCCACAAAAATTTAACCCACAATTTCTCACTTCTGATAGAACTAATTCCAGGTTACTTTTCTATTACTTGGCTTGTTTAATTTGGGTATTTTCCCTCCCACAAGTTAGCGTTAAACAATATTAGATTAATCACCACATATTCTAGAGGCAAAGGAAATTTTTAGGGCCCCAGAAATGAAATATCAGTCTTTGGCAAACGAAAAAAGTACGCTCCCAATAATTCGCATATCCGCTTGGAAGAGTTAAGTAAAAATTTCTTGCAGAAGGCTAACACAGACTTCATTTAAAGGAATCGAATACCGCAGAACACTGAACTCAGCGTGAAATACGAAGTTACAGCACTTACCTGGTAGGCAATACCGGCGTTTGATCTATCAAGGTGTTGTTATAGCGAACTAAAAGGACGTCGCCATCTTTGGTTTCCCTCGGACAGTTTTCTGGTTTTATCATAATTCCGACCGAAAGATGATCGCGGTCCTGCTCGGCGCGTTCATGAGCGAAAGACGAGCAAATGCATAAAATTGCAAAAACACTCAGCCACGCAGTAAACATTGTCGTTTCTTTGAAAGTTCTACGCTAGAAAGAGTCGAGTTTGCTGCGGAACGAAGTTCACGTCCTGTTCCAAACCGCGGTAATAGCACACTAGAACACAGCTTTGCAGAAAGATGATAATTATCAAAGAGAATTTGAATACGTCCACGTAGAATCAGGGCCACGAAACAGGAAACGTGGAAGGGAAATTAAAATTCATAACAGCATTGACAAACTGAAACATTCATACCGCGTACGGACTTGTTTCCAAGAGACGAGAGACACTATTGCTTAATATGCGCTAAGTCTTTTATCTGCGCGAAAATAATTTCAAATCCATTGCAAAATTAGTGAGGAATACACTGCTTGGTGTAAGAAGACTCCGTGTTTCCTTATGTCTGGAATAAAGGAATGAGCTGAATGAATAATAACTAAAGTATTATACAGTTCCCCTCGAAAAGTATTTTATGGCTGGGAAGCGTGTACTGGGCTTTACTTTGTGAATACAATAGCGATATTAAGTCAGTTCCTTTTAAGCGTAATGATCTGAATGACAATTAAGCCGTCACACAATCTTAGTCAATTTTATGTGAAGGTTAGAAGACAAAAAGTGCTCATTTTCCACTTTAACGTTTAAAAATGGCAATCGACCTTCATACTTTTGTTGCTTTTGAGTTAAATTATCTTCCTTGAATACAGATGGCGCTAAATCTTTAGGGACCCTCAAAGAACGGGGCACTGGTTCATTCAAAAACGGAAATATTTTTTAACGTTAAAAACGAGAATTACTTCATTGTCATTCTTGAAGAGGCTTTTCAAAGTTGAGAATTTGATCTTCTTTTGCGCTGGAGAACTCCTGGACAAATACGTCGACGAACACAAGTTTGCCGAAACGATGCACCTCTGCCATTTTAGCTGACAGATTTTAGACGAACTTTGACAAGCTATGTTTGGAGAGTACTTCCGGGTTTGATCCTCGTGCAAGAAATATATAAATTTGAACGAACAGATAAACCACTTTTAATCAGCAAAAGAAGAGCCGAGAAAGGCCAAAGGTCTTTCTTAACTGCTTGAAAATCATGCAGCAGTTTTTGCAACATTCAATGGAGCGCGCACAGAGCTGAACAAAGAAGACTACAAAGCTTTCAGGAAAACAAAAATAGTAGAAGTGGTAAAATCTGTGACCCATTTGTGATCACAAACGTTCCCAGGTGGGCAGAACATAATAAAATGGATAGATAGGAGAGTTGAATGACCTACCCTCCCCTCCCCCTCTCCCCCCCCCCTCCCCACCCCTCCCCTCCCACACACACGTTTACATACAAATGAAAAATAATACACTTTCTTTATTCCACTTAAAAATATATGCTTTCTTTTACAGTATTCAAAGCAGTTCAGTACAAGTAGTCCATGGACTTCAGAACTGAACTTAGTTTTCTACCTTTCAGAATTTTTCAGTTTGTTTTCCCCCAAAAAACTTCGAACCAGTTGGCTTAGCAAAGCAGATGATCTATTCAAAAACAAAAAAAAAAGTCACTGCTATTTTCCCATTCAACATTGAAAATATTCGGGGCTTGGGGGCGGAGGGGAAAAGCCTGCTGATATATGCTAATTAGCCTGGTACTCAAACACATGGGCTAAGCAAAGTCAAACTTAGTTGGGAATTCTGCTGACAAAGTAAAAATTGGGTTTGCCTTGGTTTAAAAACCTAACAAGGTCTTCTCTGTTTTATGAACTACTGTTTTGCTGTATGTAGTTGTTTAGTACATTTTGTTTTCTTTGTTTTAATTACATCATTTGTAAGAACTGGAAGGGGTTGTAAAAGAACCCACCCACTGATCGAAAAGAGTAGGGAACATAGTTCCTGGTGTGTTAAACAGGTCTGTCCTCACTCACATCTCAGGATTGGGTGTAGGCTGGGTGACGGGCTGACCACCTGTCCCCAAAAGCCTCCAATGGTCACAGAAACCTCCAAGGAGGACCTATGCACCACTTAACATGAAAGGAATGATGATTATGATCATGATTTGTGAGTGTCACAGGTTTTTACACCAAGGTAGAGCTAAACAATTAAAGCGGCACTGTCATGCTATTGTACCATCACTTTAAACAGCCTAAAACTGCCAATGCATCAGTGGAAACCTTAAAATAATGGTCTAGTTTTGCTACAACGGAAACAGATTGAAATTTGAAAAAAACTTGCCAGTTTTTTTTCCAAATTTCAAGCTATGCATTGAAAAATCACCAAAAAGATTGTTATGGTTAGCTTGCCCTGCTAAAATTTCATTGGAATTCATCTTGTTGATTCTGTAAGAGCATTTTTTGCACAATAACAGGTAATTAAGGCAGTAATTTTGGCAGAATTGAATCAAAAACAGCATAAATCCCGATGACAGTGCTCCGTTAACCCAGTACCCACTATACTGGTGTCTATAACCCCCACAGACCCCCTCCACCTTCCTCAACCCCCACAATGACATTGCTTCAACTTACTGCTAAAAGGAAGGCTCATCAAGATTGTTCCAAGCATGCTTTTTTGCACCAAATTAACATGTAACATTTCTCTGTTATTGAACATTCACAATTCATCATGTCTGGATTGCTTAGGCCACCATTCCAAGAGCTCACTCACAGCATCCCAGTTAATGACCTTCCAAAATCCCTGTACATATGCTGCTCTGCGATTCTGATGTTTCAGATAGTATGCATGTTCCCAGACATCAATCACTAAAATGGGGTACATTCCTTCATGGTTAAAGGGGCTGTCCTGATTTGGCATGCCAACAATTTTAAGTCCCCTAGCCTCCACATCGTAGCATAACCATGTGTAGCCCGAACCAAACAACTTCAGTGCATTGTTCTCAAAGGTTGCTTGGAACTGTGGAAAACTTCCAAATGACTCATCAATAAGCTGAGCTACTTTGCCAGTGGGTTGTCTATCTTCATTGTTTGGGTTTGGAGACATGATTGCCCAGAACAACGCATGATTAACATACCTGGAAGAGAAAGAAAAAATAATGAATTTTATTGTATTTAATTTTATTTTCCCTTATAAAATCTGTTTGGTCACGAGTCAGCCCTGTTAAAATGTTTTGTAGTAGTGGGCAGCAGAGCTGGAGTGGTAGGCAGAAACTGCCAGCAAACCTTGCCTGCTAGAGAACTCATAGTGAAGTTCAAGTGTGAAGTAACTGGCAAATAATTATTGACTGTAGACTATAAATTTGCTGGCTGTCGGCACATTTTGACAGGGCTGTAATTTTGTCTGTATAATTTAAAATAAACAATCAATGACAGGCACTCCTCTATCAAGAAAGGAAAGACACACTGTGTGCATGAATATTGAGCTTTCAGACTCAAACTTACCCTCCACCATTGTTTTGTATTTTCTCTCTCCAGTCATAAGGTATGAAACTTGCAAAGTGCAGTATTCCTACAATGGGTTTAGAAGCTACTGATTTCTGGTATCCCTGTGATGTAATATCAATGAAAGCAGTCACTGAGAGGGTCTTGTCATACGTGTACATGTACGTACAGGTGTAGCACTCAGTGATAGTAGGCAGATGGGTTAGGGGGTGGGGAGCCTGTGTTTGGGCACTGTAAAAGTGCAACTATAACCCCTAATTTTTTTTTTGCTAAAATAAATCTTTACACCTGTTTTGAAACTTGCACCTTTTTTACCAAATGTTGACTTTTTATGACTTTTTATAGGCTGTATGAAAAGTTATGAAATACAGCAATCACCTGTCACACGACCGAGCAGTGAGGGGCATGGGTCTATTCCTGATTTGACATTGCAAACTTATTTGCATCGTGGTAAGTCTTTCTAAACATAAGTGCAATTTAGTCAGTAACGTCAAATCAGGAATAGAAAACAAGCATCCGCAAAAATAGCGAACGGTTTGTCCAAAGAAAGGGCTTCTTCCACAGAGTTTGAGCTACTCATTCTTCCCATTAATACCGGTGAACTGTTAAGTGACTTTTCTTGGTGAGATGCAAATGTTGACTTTTTATGACTTTTTATAGGCTGTATGAAAAGTTATGAAATACAGCAATCACCTGTCACACGACCGAGCAGTGAGGGGCATGGGTCTATTCCTGATTTGACATTGCAAACTTATTTGCATCGTGGTAAGTCTTTCTAAACATAAGTGCAATTTAGTCAGTAACGTCAAATCAGGAATAGAAAACAAGCATCCGCAAAAATAGCGAACGGTTTGTCCAAAGAAAGGGCTTCTTCCACAGAGTTTGAGCTACTCATTCTTCCCATTAATACCGGTGAACTGTTAAGTGACTTTTCTTGGTGAGATGCAAATGTTGACTTTTTATGACTTTTTATAGGCTGTATGAAAAGTTATGAAATACAGCAATCACCTGTCACACGACCGAGCAGTGAGGGGCATGGGTCTATTCCTGATTTGACATTGCAAACTTATTTGCATCGTGGTAAGTCTTTCTAAACATAAGTGCAATTTAGTCAGTAACGTCAAATCAGGAATAGAAAACAAGCATCCGCAAAAATAGCGAACGGTTTGTCCAAAGAAAGGGCTTCTTCCACAGAGTTTGAGCTACTCATTCTTCCCATTAATACCGGTGAACTGTTAAGTGACTTTTCTTGGTGAGATGCAAATGTTGACTTTTTATGACTTTTTATAGGCTGTATGAAAAGTTATGAAATACAGCAATCACCTGTCACACGACCGAGCAGTGAGGGGCATGGGTCTATTCCTGATTTGACATTGCAAACTTATTTGCATCGTGGTAAGTCTTTCTAAACATAAGTGCAATTTAGTCAGTAACGTCAAATCAGGAATAGAAAACAAGCATCCGCAAAAATAGCGAACGGTTTGTCCAAAGAAAGGGCTTCTTCCACAGAGTTTGAGCTACTCATTCTTCCCATTAATACCGGTGAACTGTTAAGTGACTTTTCTTGGTGAGATGCAAGATGCCGCGGTGAAGTGAAAGCCCTTGAAGCGTTGAATTATACTGTTTTCAACCGCACAATCTTTGAAGCTTTTCCTAAGAAAAATCTTCCGTCCTTCCTTTCATCACTTGAAAATTCACCTTCCGGAGTATCTTTTGACAAGTTCTTGATCTTTATGCTTTTTACGCGAAAGACAAACTTCGATCGAAGAAGATGAAGTTGTTTTGCTCAAAATAAAGAAACCAACTGAATGTGAAATTACCAGCCGCAGAAAGCGCGCGAAAAATTTCAATGGCCTCGATTTGATTTGGGTGTCCCACACTTGGCTTGAGCCTGCGATCCAACCCTTTTATCACCAAGAGGCCTCCCTTTGACAAGTAAAATCATGTGGCATTAGCCAGAGTAAAATCTATAATGTCCCCCTTGGTGGTGAAAGGGTTAAAGCCTATAGAAAGTCTTAAGAGGTCAAGGTTTGATAAAAAAAAAAAAAAAAAAAAGGTGCAAAGCATTTTGAACTGGTGCAAAGATTTCTTTTAGAGAAAAAATATTCTGGGGTTAGATCACTTTAAAGTGCATATATGAACCCCCCCCCCCCCCCCCCCCATTTTAAATAGTTAAACACCAAATCAATTGGATGTTCGTTTTATTCATTTCGACATTCATTTTATTTGCTTCAGCATTCGTTTTTCAAGGTGGACATTTGTTTTACATAAACAGCATTCATTTGTCAAGACTTAAGTTCAACATTCGTTTTCCACAATGTTTTTTTTTTTCAAGTTCTTCTATACCGTCTGTTCAACATTCGTTTTAGTGAAGTTAGTTTTGGCGACATTCGTTTTGTTTTTTTTGAAGATTTCCTGCCAGACACTGGGTCGAGCGCTCAAAGGAAATGGAGACCACAAGGGAGGCTTTTATTTGAAGAGTCCGTTCTTTAATGGAAGTGTTAAATCACTCTAGTAACTTTGATGGAAATATCGACAATATGTTGACCTGTGGAAATTTGCTGTACCACGATGCCGTTCGCCTTGCTTCAGTCAACATCGTGGAGGATGCTACGATAGCTAAGTTAAGAGCTGTCGTCGATTTGCTTAGTGAAGTCGATGAGTCCAAACAAAACTTTTCTTTTCAACCCGAAGTTGAGTACACTGGTGCTCCAGGAAGGCCTAAGATTTGTGTCACAAACGTCGGTGTTCTTCGGTGGAACTGGCGCTTGTGGATGTGCTCAGAGATGGTTCCACCGACAACGAAGCTTAACTTTCTGCTGAATTCGTCAACCTTGGCATCGGGGGACTTGTGGATGAGTTGGAACTGGAGTTGTCTTCCAGTTCGCTCACCACCAGCTCAAGGAGGTTTTTGCACTGTTCTAATCATTCTCGGGCAGTCATGGCCGGGATAAAAATGCTAACAAAAAGCTACAAAACAACAAATTTCTCGTTAACCGCTATCGAACACATCTTCCCTCTGCAGCAGAGAATGCTTCCATGTTTGGAGTGAAATGGCAGGAAATCTTCAAATCCCACAGTGCATTACGAAAAAACAAAACAAATGTCGCCAAAACGAACGTCGCTAAAACGAATGTTGCCAAAACGAATGTTGCCAAAAAGAACGTCACTAAAACGAATGTCGCTAAAACGAATGTTGCCAAAACGAATGTCGCCAAAACTAACGTCGCTAAAACGAATGTTGAACGGACGGTATAGAAGAACTTGAAAAAAAAACATAGTGTAAAATGAATGTCGAACTTAAGTCTTGACAAACAAATGCTGTTTTATGTAAAAACAATGTCGATCTTTAAAAAACGAATGCTGTTTATGTAAAACGAATGCCGAAGTGAATAAAACGAATGTCGAAATGAATAAAACGAACGTCCAATTAAAAAGGTGAATGTCAAACTTGTAAAACGAGTGAAAAGTTGAATTTTGATAAGAAATACGCGTCATACATAACTGACCTACATAGGATTTTAAGTCATTTTTTGATTTTGCTCGGATTTGTCCAAATTTCTGCATGTGAACTGTAATCTGATTTTGAAAAACATTGTCTGGTATTTTTTGTTTTCGATAAAATGTATGTAAAAAAAGATGCGTTTTTTCCTTGCAGACACAAAGAAACCAACTTTCCACATGAGTGGTTTGTAAATTGCATTACATCTTCTTTCAATCTAATTGCAGTTCACATGCAAAAATTTGGACAAATCGGGCAAAATCGAAAAATGACCTAAAATTCGACATAGGTCAGTTATGCTCTCAGCCCTTCAATTGAAAGCGAGCAAAACAAAATTTGTCATAGGCACTTTAAGGCCAACTTGTAAAGTATTTTTAACACTTAATACTGCTTCACCACAAGATACACCCAAAGTTTAGTTTTAGTCTGGTTTCTAGGCAGAAATGGATACCATTATTAATACTGGTAACACACAGCCCTTTTATTTTAAATAATGTTGATTATCTTGAAACTCAGTTGAACACTTTATGACAAACTTACGGGATATGGGATGGTCAACCTACACAAATTGAATGCAAACCTTGAAAAAATCTGCAAAACACCTTACTGTTCAAGAAAATTGAGAAAACCGATTAACTTTTACAAACAATTTGCAAAAGTTGATTGATTTCTTAATTTTCTTGGACACCTCTTTTCCATGAAAAAAGTCCTTCATAAAATGATGAATGTTTTCGTGAAGCATGATAGTGTTGGTGAATTGATTCCTGCATTCCTGGTGTTGAGTGGCATTTTGAAAACCTGACAGGAAGTCATCATCACAGTCAACAGGGTTCCAGATAAGATTTTAAGGCAGGGAGTCAACAAGGAATTCCATCAGGTCAAATTTACAGTGCTCCCACCAAACCATTATAAATTTCCTATTAGATGGTCGGGTCATGTAGCTGCCCTTGTAGGGTTTTTGACCCGAGATCCCTCGCTTATCTGGAACACTGAGTCAAGTAAGCTGTGTAATGTCAGTGAATTATGGTCTTAGTGTTATTGGTCATTAGTCACTGAAGCTGTGTTGTTATAGGATGCAAAGGCTATAAGCAGTGATTGGTGCATTTTAACCTGTCTTTTGTTGGTCAAATGTTCAGAGATGTAATTTTAACAAAATTAGTTGGTTTTTGTCAAAACCTCAGTCATTCTCATAACAAACAGTCTTTCTCAGGACTACACTCGCTCTGATAATAGCCCATTTTACAGTTGTGTGATCAGTGAACTGGCCTTTGAATGGAAGCAAGGCTGGAGGTGACCTTGTTTTGATACAAACCTGTCTTTCACATGTAAATGTGGACAAGTTAGCATAAGAACATGATTTACATGAGAAAACCAGTGATGTCTGTATCAAAACAAGTTCACTGTCAACCTCATTTCCATTCATAAGCCAGGTCTCTGAGCATGCAATTGCAAAATGGGCTATTGCGCCTCTCTAAAGTTAAGATCATTCTTGATGGAAATCATTAAGAATGTAAACTGGGCTTCTCAGGTGGCTGCCAATGTAAAGCCCCCCGCTACATGATCAAACATTTTTATCCAACATCGTGTTTGCTAAGCAAAATGTTGGATGGCTAAATGGACAAACAGTGTTTGAGCAAACACCAGGCAAAGTGAGTCCACAGAACAGTCTTTAATTTCAATGTTATGCATTTTGATTTGGTTGCTTTCGTCCACTCACTTGAGTTCTGTTGGCAGAAGTGGCTAAGCAATCATACATTTGTTTGCCATGCAAAATGTTGGATGAAAATGTTTGATCTAGGTCAAACATGGAAAGCCATTTCAATGCAAAGTAGAGAGAGGCAGCTAAACAGTCAAACATGTTCTACATACATACATAACTTTATTTTTCTTCGGATTTAGATATAGCATACATGACGCTAGTTTCTCCGAATGAGATAACAAATAACTAACTAACTAGCTAAATAAATAGATAAATACATCAAGTGAAATAATATAGGAACGTTACAACAATAAGAGTGTTTCAATAAAAGTATATCAATGTAGCAATGCCCGGCCTTGGAAAATATGCCGCTTAACCCCGCGCCGAAAACCAGCCAGCGTCTCCAATCACCTGACATTATCGGGTAACCTGTTCCACTCATGCGCGCCAAAATAACAAAAAGAATGTAGACCATAAGTGGTTGTTTTCACAGTAGGGAGTTCCAAAATAGCGTGGCCCCTGAGCGACTACGCCGACGTCCACTCCTTAAGATGCGATCTCAAATAAGACGGGGCAGCCCCATGCAAACACTTAAAAACAGTGATAAGCATGTTCTGAACCCTTCTCTGTTCCAGATTTACCATTTCCAGTTTCCGCAGCATCTCATCATAACCGTTCTCCTTATCATTAAGCACTACCCTTAACACTTGTTTATTTACGTGTTCTAGCTTATCCCTGTCCCTCGCACTACAAAAGTGCCATACGTCACTACAATAAAAAAAGACTGGTTGAATAAAAGCATTATAAAGCCTAAGCATAGTAGGCCCACTAATTAGATTTCTGAAACGTTTGATAACCTGCAGCTGATTATTTACTTTTTTACATATATTCGACACATGCTTGTGAAAAGTAAGCCTAGAATCAATATTTACACCCAGTAGGTTAATATCATCACGCCTTTTGATTTGTATACTCAATGTTGGACAAAAATGTTTGATTGTTTAGCGAGGGCTTAAGACATTATTTTAGTTTGAAAACATACAGCACAAATTAATTTAAAACTTATAGTTTCAGTAAATTTGGATATAAAATATACCCTTTCAAAGACAGGCCACTTAAATAATAATTGCCAGTTTTTAATAGTGCACAATTATACAATTCTTGGATCCTCGAGTCCTTGAAATACCATCTGTTTCCCCCGGAAAGGCGTTGACCGTTAAAAAAATAACTAAAAAGATCCAGGGACAGAGAATTAAGTCTTATTTCGAGCACTGAAACTAAGCACAGTGTACTCCTACTTATTCCCACGCACGTACATGTATTCTTATTTACTTATTCTTACGTATTCCCACTTATTGCTTTGTGGCTTAACTTGCTTTCCTTTAACCACTTTTTTCTTTTACAAATTATAGCGGAGCTCCGATGGCCCGAAGGGCCGTCAAGCGGAGCACCATACCTATAGAAACCCGTCAACTGCTTTTCTCATGGTAAAAATGGCTAGCGGTATTGCTCGTGGGCGCGTACGACGACGACGACGACGACGACGGATTCGCCCAATAATTAATAATAACCTAATAATAATCATAATAATCCAACATGGCGGCCATACTCCACCTGGCCCAGCTGACCAGCTACTTTACAGCGTACATCTTTGATACTGGACTGACCAGGTACTTGCTTTCGATTGGATCGCAGGCTTAAGCCAAGTGTGGGACACCCAAATCAAATCGAGGCCGTTGAAATTTTTCGCGCGCTTTCTGCGGCTGGTAATTTCACATTCAGTTGGTTTCTTTATTTTGAGCAAAACAACTTCATCTTCTTCGATCGAAGTTTGTCTTTCGCGTAAAAAGCATAAAGATCAAGAACTTGTCAAAAGATACTCCGGAAGGTGAATTTTCAAGTGATGAAAGGAAGGACGGAAGATTTTTCTTAGGAAAAGCTTCAAAGATTGTGCGGTTGAAAACAGTATAATTCAACGCTTCAAGGGCTTTCACTTCACCGCGGCATCTTGCATCTCACCAAGAAAAGTCACTTAACAGTTCACCGGTATTAATGGGAAGAATGAGTAGCTCAAACTCTGTGGAAGAAGCCCTTTCTTTGGACAAACCGTTCGCTATTTTTGCGGATGCTTGTTTTTACTTTACTGAAGCTTACGCATTTTCAAGTGGTAGAAACCTCTACAACACAGGACAGTGAGGTAAATTAAATAAATAGAAGCTTAACATTTGGTTTAATCATTGTTACTTTTGTTCAGGAATGAAACTTGTCTTTTTCTCTCGAATGGATATAAATAACAATCATCTGTACTCGTTTTGGACGCAAAGAAGTAGTTGAATTGTTTGTTTGTTTTGTTACGTTGTTTTCTTTGCAAGCGAACGAGTGTTTTTACTCGGCTTGGCTGACTGTTTTTCGACCTTGGTTCCTCACAGTAGCGTTAAGAAACTTTTGCCCTTATCTTATCAACACGTAATCGCAATGAGTCCTCGTAAAATTAAGCATTAAAGGGGGAGACTCGAGCTCGAGTAAAAATAAAAAATCCGATCAAATGCATGTGCATGTGCACTTCTCAAAATCTGACATTAAGTTGTCAAAATGCTGCCAAAACAGTCAAAACCCAGCGCGCTTCACTTTGTCAAGTCTTTAAGAGATCTTCGTCAAAAGCAGCCTGTAAACAACAATTAAGTTTCGCCGTCTTTAAACATGTCGTTTGTTTGAACCGGTAAGAATCAGCGTTTGGATGTTAAAAACAGCGAAATGAGTTGACGGGCTGGCTGGTTTTGATAAATTTTAAAGTGGACGGGTCTGCGAGAGAAATGCTCGTTTGGTTTGGCAAGCGCTTTCTTCGTTATCTGGATGATGTTTTGCCACTGAGAATCATTAATTGAAGAAGGTTCTTCGGAAGACATGGGAAGTAACAGTAAAACCATCAAAGCACTTAAGTGTTTTGTGTAAGCCAAGGAAAGATTTTGTGGGAAATGGCTCTATTATTCAGCTCTGTCGCATTCCGAGTGATTGCTGTCTCAGTGATTCCTGTTGACTGCTCTAAACGATCAGGTACGGACCTCTTTTTTGTCTTTTCTACGGACATTTATGTCAAATCTGCTAAGGAAATTTTCTAGCTTAATACAAGATAGTTTTGTTACCTGTCCAATTTCTGCACCTTCTCCAAGAATCTTCGAAGAAATATTATTCATATTGTGCTTTGTTTTCTTGTAATAAGTCTTATGTTTGTTGTTATATTGTTTCTGAACCGCGGTCAATTCCTGTTGACTGCTGTAAACGAAGAGTTTGTACCCTTTATTTTTTTTCTAGGGGCATTTATGTCAAAATAAATACCGATTTTCCTAGCTTTATCATTACAAGCTATTTTAATTACTAGCTAGTCTTGTTTAATTTCTCCACCTTCTCCTTCTTCGAGCAAACACTCGCCGGCATCATACTTTGTTCGCTTGCAGTGTTTTTGTTTTGTTTTGTTTTGTTTTGTTTTTGATCCGCTTTGAATCCTTTATGCTTTCACCTCAAAGTAGTTAGACTCAAGAATGCCCGTCTTTTTTTTTGTTTTTCTTTTTTGCAAACGTTTACTATCGAAAACTCTTCGTTTTCCCTGCTGCTGCTCAATTGTTTTGGACACAAATTAAACTGGCCCAAATAAACTCTTGCGAAGTTGCTCGGTGAGAGTGTGCAGCTCCGATTCTAGGCTTGGCATGGCTAAATATATATATGGCCTTCAGCTTTTCTTTTTTTAATCGCTACATAACAGACTGGAATGGTGTTCCATCGAACATCATGCATGCACCTTCTTTAAGCAGTTTTAAGTCCTATCTATTACATTATTAGTGTCAATTTTAAATCAGATGTAGCTTGTGAGTGACAAGTATGTAATTTAATTAGGTTTGCTTTGGATTACTTCATGATTTTATTGTCTCAATCGTAAATCAGGGGTGACTTGTAAGAGACAAGTATTTGATTTAATTTGATTAGGTTAGCTTTGGGCCACGTTTAAATTTCACCTCTTAGTTTTTAGAATGTGTAATATTAGATAATATTCTTTGTATGGGAATTTAGTTTCTCCCAATTATTCTCCAGTCATGCACCTTTTTTGTTTTGTATCAACTTAGTTGTATTCACATGACAAAGTATTATTAAACTTAAAACTTAAAATTAAACTTAAAGTAAGCTCTTTCTCATCAATGTACACATCCTTTGGACTTCCTCCTCCTGCATACAGTCTTTCAATTAATTTTATTAGTAGCTGGTCACACCAATCTTGTGGGATGTTTGGATGACATTTGGCATTAATGTTTAATGGAATCTCTGATGTTTGATGAAGTATGTTAAGATCAAGTTAAGATGGATAACGGATTTCCAGCACTTTTGCTTTGATGAATCACCTTGATAGTGGTATCAACCAAATGCCCAATATATTATTATCAAGTTGTTTGGTCTTGCACTTAACTGGCCAGAAGAGCAGCTGGATTTCTTTTTGAAAACACTGTAGGTGCATTGAGTGATGAGCTTAATGTTAGCAAGCAGTTTTTTTTTGTGATAGTAAGGTCAAGAAGTAATTGATCAAAATAAATATCTTGGTCTTAATTCATGGCATCTAAATATTTTTATTGATTTCCATGTATCTTTCTTTCATAATTTTTGTGAGGCATACATATATCCAGAGGATACACAATTTCCGATTTCTGACTGTCTCATGGGAGGCTGTGGATAATTGAAATTGCATTCATTATGAAGTGATGATCTGAATCACTATATATCTGATGTGATACTGATTCCAAGGAGCAATCACCAGGCTTCTCCACCAATTTCTAGTGGCTCTAAACCATACCTAAGTAGCTAAGTATGTAACTAAGTTGCCTACAGTTGAACGGGGAAACAGACCTGTCCTTAGGTATTGCTCTAAGATGTTAAGAAATGTTTTGTTTTAAAAATTTATAGATGAAAACTAGCTTTGCAGGTTCTTTTTTACACAAGGTATTAAAGATTATTTTAAAAAAAACCTACCTCAATATTTTTATTTTGCTTTTTTAACATCTCCAAACTCAGTTTGGAAAGGAATTTTTATTACCTTACTCAATAGAACGCTTGTTTTTAGGAGGGGTGGGGGTCCAAATTCGTAAAAGGGGATTCATATCTGCTAGCAGTTCTGGACTAGGGGGTCCAAATCTGATCCACAAGCAGATCTGGACTGGAGGGTGCAAATCCACGTGGGGTCCAAATCCACTGTGCCACTGGCTCAGATCACCTTTCCATACTATTTTCTACTGCATTGGGTCTGTAGCTTGAGTGAGGTCAGATGGGTGATATGACAAGCAGACTATATGTAAATACCAGTAGAAAAAGAATGCTTTTGGAGCTCCGCTTTTAGGCTTGGGTAAATATATATATTATGCATACAGTAAATTGTGTGTAAGCTTAATTAATCCTAAATACTGTTTAATTTATACTGCTAAAAACTCTGTCATTGTCAAAATGAAAACCTTACGTATTTATACGCAATTTTCAGTATAAAACTGGATTAAAAGAAAGTCCAAACTTCACTCACCGATTCTCGAAAGCTTTTTAACGCCTCATTCAGTTTTCTGGTGTAGGCAGCATGATGTCCTAAGTGATGAACGCGCATCGTGGCTTCGTCAATAAATGGTTCTAAGGCGTCATAAGCGTAGGGTAACTCCGGTAAACTGTATTCTTCTTTATACTGTATGATTTCGTCATATGTTGTGACGGATTCTATGCTTGGAAGGCCCAAAACCATCATGAAAAACGCAACCAAAAGTGGCAGCTGCTGTCTGGCAGCCATAATTCACTTCCAAGGCAATGCAGAGGGCAGTGACAGCTGCGAGTCACGCAATCGCGTACTGGTTTACCTGTGTCACTGAGGGACAAGACAAGACAAGACAACTTTATTACATTACCTCCCCACATCATAAGCAAAATTAACATAAAATTATACAAGACTGAACAGACGAGAGAAGCAAAACCAAGAGGCATGAAGGTGTGTGTGTGTGTTTTTTTTAACACGGCTCATAATGCTGCGAGCTAGAGGGCGAACGCCGTCAAAGTTTAAAAAAAAAAGGGAGCAGAAGACTGGGTTTAATACCACAGCCTACCTAAATTCAGTGTTATCTTTGTTGAGTGCTATCTTGTTTCCACCTGTTCCGGCGAAATTTAAATATTGATCTCTTAGAGGCGGCAAACAGCTGAAATGTTCAGCATGTTCAAAGGAAGGATCTTTAATAGTGTATTTCTCCTATATTTGATGTCTTTTAATCCCTGTGTTGGTTTCAACGAGCCTCCAGTGGGACATTTGAAGCCGTTCGGTCAGCATAGAGACCCCGATGTTGTCACAGATGAACTCGACATCGTGCCGCCCCCGTTGGAGTTTTGGGAAAAATACGTTTCCATAAAACGACCTGTTGTTTTTAGAGGGGCCGCCAAACATTCCAGGTAGGTTCCCAGTCGGCTTTTAATAATAATTATTGTCCTAAAGACGAAGTTGAGCTTCTGTGGTTGTGCGTAAAACTGGTATCCTGAGTAAAAGGGAAAATGATTAAAACCTGTACTATTTCATAGCTTCTTAATTGCGGGTAGGGTAAATTAATAGCTCAAAGTATTCTGATTTTGACTTGATCCGCTATTAATTAACAAAAACTGTTCAATTTGGACAAACAGTGAAATAAAGCTGCTTGGTCATGCTCTAGCTCTCTAGTACTCAAATGTTATGAGGTTTTCATATTAAACTTTATATAACAGATATTTAAATTTAGTTTTAAAAACTAGTCATTTATACACCTATCAATGTTAAGCCTGAGGGGGAAGGGGGGGGGGTCGGGCTAACCATGGGAATTGGATTGTGACTTCAGTCAGTCCCCAGGGTAGGGATTTTGATCGTACATGATGCCCCCACCTTCACTTTTCCCCGGGCCTGGGTGGGGTTTGACCAATTACCGGTATGTTGTCCCTGGGGTTGGGGAATTTGATTTTTTTTGTAAAAAAAAAAAGTCAAAATCCCCACACCATGCCCAACCCCCTCCCCCCTTGAGCTTAACATTGATAGGTTCGTTATTTAAGCTTAACTAGATACAAAGGTTGGCAAATCTGTTTTTGACTCAGCAAGGTTATCAGCTGTTTTATTTAAAAAGAAGCACCCTTAACCTTTATTTTATCCTTTCAAAACAAACAGAACTTTTAGCTTTGTTTGCCACATTTTGAATAGTGCAGAATTTATCTTTCTTGTGGTTAAAAAAACAAAACAGTGCAAACTTGCCTGAGGGCTTCAGGCAGCTGCAGTGTTTAGAGTTAACACATATAAATGATGTGGTGTTGGTTAATAAAGGAACAGCTGATCAATTTAGCATTTGTTTTAGCAAAATGAACTTATTGAATATATTTTGAAGACTAAACTTTGATAATGATTTTTGAACTGCTCCATTTTTATAGAATTTTTAATAAGTTGTCATTATCAAAGTCCCTATTTCCAGGCTTTTCTACTCTCCTTTTCAGCTCTTTTAATTCACAGGCCAGAGTACTGATTTGAGAGCTCTAGCTACTTTGTTGTGTATGGTGATTATATTTGCAGTTTGAAGTCACAGCCACACTTGATAAACAGAGCATTTTTTTGGAAATTTGGAGAGATGTTGAAAATACTTTTTTGCCAAATATTAATTATTTATTAATAATTTCTATTTTGGGGCTATAGAGCAGTTTTCAATCAATGGTTCCACTGCTATTTGCACCATATTAATTGGGGGGGGGGGGGGGGGGAGAATGCGGCTAAAATTACAGCAAATGAATGGGACTGACCGACTTTGAACTGCTGTAACACCGCTACAAAGAGGCGGATTTCCGCAGCGAAAATGTCTTTCAAAAGACATTACATTTGTACTTACATTATTTTCATGAAGTATAAAGAACAGATTCAGGCTACAATGATTGTAAACGAATTTTTAAGATTTCATACAAACCTCTCTAATCAAAATTATGCAAATTACCGCAAATTTAGAAGTAACATGAGAAGATTTATAATTCTAATTTACGGACATCGTACCTTCATTAATGGCCTTATTTTCTGTTGAATTAACGATATCAATAAAACTGTTAAAAGTAGTTGGAAATGTTGGATATCCACCTCTTTTTAGCAGTGTTACAGCGGTTCAAAGTCGGTCAAAATCCCATAGATTTACTGTAATTTTAGCTGCATTTGCCCCCCTCCCCCCATGCAGTTAATTTGGCGCCAATAACCGTGGAACCATCTATTGATTGTAGTAAAACCAAAACCACAGCGATTACTTCAGCCAATCACAGCAGACCAAAACAGTGCAATGAGCCAATCAGAATTCGAAGTAATTACATACATGTAGCTGGCGCAAAGCGTGGGAAAATACATGCATGCAAGTCATGATTCGTGTTGGTAAATTAATTTACTTCTTATTGGTTGAGAAAGTGGCGTGAGGTTTATTTGTCAAATTCACAGAGCGTAGCACTGCAAAACCAAAGCAAATGCAATTTACTTTCGACACTCAATTGAAAACCGCTCTATGGCAGCATTTCTATTATCCAGTGATTACCTCACAAACCCTTGTAACATTGTCCTACAGTAGCTGTAAGCAGTTTTGAACTCAGTCAAAATTGTAAGGGTTTGTAAGGAAATATCTAGTTTTCTCTGATGTGAGCATGTATTAGTGTTCCTAAGCAACAAAAACTTAAGTGATCAGTTATTATGGGCTCTTTTTAATTGGCAGCTGTGAAATAGAGACAGCATTTACTAGCAAATGCTCAACAATTTGCTGAAAAGGTAAAAGTCAACAGAGACTCAGAACAGGTGAAAGTGGGCAGTAGGAAGCGGGGGGGGGGGGGGGGGGGGGGGGGGAGTATTGTACACGTACCTGGGGATCACTGTGGCTATAAAGTGTCAATGAGCAATTAAAGCTGTCCGGCTTATTCTTGCAGCTGATATGTGGTGGGCACAGACCAACCTTAGATGTCTGTTTTAGAGAGCTTAAGGTGTCGTAAAGAGACAGTTGACTGTAGAAAGCAAGAAGGAAAAGGGCTGTGGATTCAAGCTTACAGGATGGGCTGTACATTGTTATGTTTTTGATATCCCATTTTTTTATTTTAGGGCATATGAAGCATGGACAGAGGAATTTTTAATTTCAGAGTATGGAAATCTCACAGTGCGGCTTGAATCACGAGCTGAAAGTAATCAGAGGGTACCTGCTGGTGAAGATGGAATTCTTGGACGAGACACTGTGCGGCATTTTATACAAAACTACCAGAATGTGGACGCTTATGTGATTTCACAGATTCCACAGCCAATGGAAAAAGACATTGGGATACCCCCTTGTCTGAGGTAATCTTCAGTTGGTAAAACTTTGCATCCCATTCCAAATGCCATTTTGATATAATTATAATAATTTGTGTACATGTAATTACCACAGAGTGTTTAGTTCCCACACAGTGGCCGAAACCAAGTTTTAACTACTGTTATTGATCAAGTCTTTAAACATGAACACACTGATCTTATATTACATATCAGCTGACTTTCTTTAACACGTCCCTGTTTTGTTATAAACTTCCCTGGCTCCCACCTCTTGCCTTTATTTTCTAAATGTGATCAATATCGTATCTCAAGGCTTTTCAAAATCAAATTACCTTAATATACAATAAATTATTGCATAGCATTACTTTTACTGCAGACATGTACAGTGCATGTCCTCATTTTATTTGATGAGTCATCTTTGAAAAATGTAATAAAAGGTACATCATCAAGAAGGAGTTAATTAATAATAAATGTAACAGCAAACTTAAGGTTTCATTTTCTGAATCTTGCAGGTGTGGTTCGTTTTCTGAAGCTATTCAAGAAGTCCACCTGTTTCTGTCGGCGCGTGGAGGCCAAACCAAGTTGCACCAAGATCCATACAGTAACATACATTGTATATTTAATGGCACAAAAGATTGGCTTCTTGTTCACCCAGATCAAACAGATCTTGTGTACATGTCTACAGATTCCGAGTTTGAGTGGGGTGGATACTCTGAAGTTGACATAGATTCTGTTGACCTGGAGATGTTTCCAAAAATTAAGGATGTGCATTTTTCCAAAGTGACGATGAACAAGGGTGACTGCATCTTCATGCCAGGAGGTGAGGAGTTTCTACACTACATGAATGCCTATGCTACAGCATACATGTACATCTCCCTTGTAGACCACTGGGTCAGGCCCTCAATCAGAAACTGAAAATTGGGAAATGTATATTAATTTTTAGTCTTCTCAGTCCAAAGCCATTTTTGCAGATTGATAAATTTAAAGATAACTTTAATATGGCATTAATTGACAGATGAATGAATTTTATCAAATCAATATAGTCAACTGAAAGGGGCCTATACACCCTATTAGGTGTGGGCTACAGTACTGTGTGTGACTTTTGGGAATTATCAAGCTCAGGCTAATAGACTACAAAATAAACTACTCACTTTTTTAAAACACTATTTGTCATGAATAAGTTAACAATGTTTTTGTTTTGGAATACACTCAGGATACTGGCACCAAGTTCGCTCCTGGGGATATATGAATTCAGCAGTCTCTATTTGGTTCTCACAGTTGAAACATTTCACTGATCAAGACTGTGACAAAGTAGAGATTGCCTTCACACCTATGGACCAAGTAATGGTACTTTGGCGGTACTCTGGATATGGCAGCCTGTCTCAAGGACACATGGATATTCACATTGTTAAACGGTTTCTTTTGACATTAGCTGACGTAGAAGGAAAGATCTGGCTTGACAATTTTGTAACAAGGTACCTTAAAAGTGAAAGCGATCACAAGAGAGAATTGATGAGAGAACTTGAACAGGAAAGGGCCAGAGGGGTAGGTACTCTAGATGTGGAGTTCAAGTTATACATGTCCTTACCAAACAAGAGCCTTTTAATATTAATTTTTGCATGTTAGGACGATGCAGTACTGCTTGAGGCAACGCAACACCCCAGACTCTACCATTTTAACTTCTTGTTTGCCAACATGTTGTACTTTGTATATATTATACTGTATGCGTAATTTTCAGAGATCTCAAGTTGATTTGTTGGCAAAGAGTGAGATCTTCAATGGTGTACCCGTTGTTTGTGACGCCGCAAGCGTCACCCTGCAAGGGGGGTCTGAAGGCATGCTCCCCCAGGAAATTTTGAAAAATGGAAGTAGCTAAGACGTGTTTTCCTTCATTCTGAACAGAAATGTGATGCTTTAAAAGCAACTGTTTACATCCCAGAATTTTCTTTTTATTGGACCAATATGAACTCTTTCTTAACATTGTGACTTACATGTATCTAGCAGTCAAATTAACATGTTATAACGCTTGTTCTACATGCTGTTGACATCAGTGTGATCACTGAATCAGATCAATATCAAATTTAATTAACATATAATGGTTGTTCTATATGCTGTCACTCTGAAAACTGACAGTGATCTCCAGTGCTCATTTTTGGGCCGTGCTTCTGGCAATCCATAGACCACTGAATATAGTCTCCCTTTCAGCATTTATTCTTTCCTCGATGCTCAGAAGCTGAAGTCAGGTTTAGGGCTGTCTGGTCCTGACACTCGTAAGGAACTTGACTTGATCTATAAGGCTAAAAAAGTCTAACAACCACGACAATATGTCCCGCTGAACTTGAATGAAGTGCATCAAAAACGGTCAGTCGGTAATACTTGATAAATAAGCGATTTCCCACAGCCTGTAGGTAAGTTAACGGAAACATCTGTTTTGTTTTCTTCAACTGCACTTATAGCTGTCTTCTGGTGCGTATTTCAGGAAGAAATTTTGAATTTTGAAGAGACGCCATTTTGATCTTGAATATAAGACACGCACTCTGATTGGCTTATTCAATTGGTGTGAACGGTTTCAGGATATTAGAACCAAGATCTGATATGGTCAGATAAGGGAAAGGAATGCAGGTCAAAAGAAAGGAGCCATTTGTGGAGAGGATCGTTGCATGGTGACCCAAAGAACAGCTGCGTAGGAGACTAAATATCATAAAAGATACTTTATTATGAAGGAACTTCACTAAAGCAGCAAGGAATCTTAGATGCATGAGAAATAATAGTTTCAGTGTGAGAGAGTAAGATTGAATTTGTTTGCGTGAGTCTCACGCTCAATGCGTGAGACTTGACATTGCTGAAGCTCTGAATTTTGTACATGTACTAACAGTAGTGAAGGGTAGGTAAGAGTAGGGAAGCAGACCGTTAGTTAAGGTAGTTATATTTCAGTAGTACCCAATCTCACTACCTATAACCTTCACACTCCAGTGAGAATATTTTAGGATAACCCAAAATATGCCCCAGCAGTGACTGATCACTGTTAAGCAAACTTGCAGTGTAATTGGCTATGCAAAGATGTCCTCACATTAAGTGGCTGAAGGGGTATTGTGGGCAAGGAAAATTGCTGAACTTACAAACCAACAAGTAAGGTATAAACCTGACTTCCATAGAATTTGTGTAGACAGGACCACATCCAGAGAATTTGATGTGTAGACAGAATAAATGATATTAATATTGGTCGCTGTGAATTGTGCTGATGCAGTTAAGTTGGACAGCCAATTGTCAGTTCAGTTCTGGTGATTGACTTCAATAGTTAGCTTCACCCCTTTCCCAGCTAATAGAAACTTCAAGCTCACTGACTGTTTACCCATTGACTCCTGGCTGACTGACTATAGCTATAGGCAAACTCAAAATCTTATTTAATGCGTCTTGAATTGTGGACCAGGAAAGACAGCAGAAACTTTAAGCTTGCCAGTCCTAATTAACAGTTTTTTTGTTCAATCAAAGACCATGTGGTGGGCTACTAAAATTTGAAGTATTGAAGTTCAAATACTGATTCCACTTTCAATTGACATTACTTCATGAAATATCTATTTGCAGTTGGTTGCCTACCTTGATCCTGATGGCAAAGGCTACATCACTAAAGAATATGTACAGAATCTTACTATTGATCAAATGAAACAAATCTTGTTATTTGTTGACCCAAATGATGTGTCAAACACGGAAGAACTTGAGTACAGCCACATTGATGTTAGTGAAATTGAGTAAGTGGTACAGTGTAATTCATTCACCTGGTTTGTCATGATCAGCAGGCCAGCCAGTTCGTAAGCAAGACAGTCGTCTAATTTTTACTTTGTCAATCGAAAGTCTGGCAGTCTGTCAGTCAGTTGGATGGTAAGTCGTCAGGTAGCCATGTGGTCTGCCTTTCAGTCAGCTCAATCCATCCATTCCTTCAGACAGTCAGTCTGTCAGTCTGCGCTGGCCATTAATTCAGTCAGATGGTCACTCATTGAGTAACCGTATTTCAGCTGGTTTTGCAGTTAGCTGGCCTGTTGATGTGTTAGGTGCTAATGTATCAGTCAGTGAATCATTCAGACAGGTAGTGAGTCAGTTTATAGTAGTCCAACTGTCACTTTGGTTTCATTTTAATAGTCAGTTATATATAGTTGGTTAGTGATTCAGGTAGGTGATCAGACAGTCAGTCAGTGGGTAGTCGTTTTGCAGTCAGTGTGTCTGAGTAAACTAGTCAATCAAAATCAACTGGCTGCCAGTCAGTCAGTCAGATAACCAGACAGCCAGAGAGTCAGTCAGTTCTTCAGTCAGTCAGTCCTTCAATCAGGCAGGCAGGCAGCCAGTCAGTCAGACAGTCAGTCAGTCAGTCAGTCAGGCAGGCAGGCAGTCAGGCATCAGTCAGTCAGACAGTCAGTCAGTCATTCAGCCAGACAGTCAGTCAGGCAGGCAGGCAGGCAGGCATCAGTCATTCAGACAGTCGGCCAGTCAGCCAGTCAGTCGGTCAGTCAGACAGTCAGTCTCAACATCTCTTTACTAGTACTGTGGATTTGTACCTAACTCTCAAAAGTTAGGTGTTGGTCAGTGAGTCACTATAGAAGCCACTCTTCCATTCATTTAATAAAATAGTCCACTAGACAACCAGCCTGTCAATCTTTTGATATCCAGTCAATCAGGGAATCCTAAGTTATTCAACCAGGGAGAAGTCTGTCAATCTGCTGGTCGCAGTCAGCCTGTCTGTGAGTCAGTCAGTCAGTCAGTCAGACAGACAGTAAGTCACTCAGTCAGTCTGTCTGTCTGTCTGTCTGTCTGTCTGTCTGTCTTTCGGTCCTCCAATCAATCATGAAGTTGACCTGGTCATTCATTGAGCCCCTCTCCCTCCATTCCAGTCAGATGGGTAAGTATGTCAGTAGCATTGTTCCAGTAAGCCAATTAGTTTGCAGTCAGCCAATCAGTTGGTCACTATATATTTAATTAATATATAACTTTAATTTCGTTGTGATCTATTCCTTCACTGTTTTCAGACATTTGTTGGCACAGTGTTATGATAGGAGAGGAATCTTTGATAAAGAAAAGTTTATGTCAAGTTACGTTAAGGTAAATGAACATGCATGAACCGTAAACAAATTTTTAAAAAAAGTTATTCGATCAGAAAGAATAAGTCAATTCTGATGAACAATGTAACAGGGGCTTTTCGAGGGTTTACTTCCGTGGCTGAGCGAGAGGTTCCCTGTCACCTTCCTGGATCTTTTTACATCAAGTGGGCTGGAGCTTCGTTCAGGAACATGGCGTTTATTGTAGATCTTGACTCAATTGTTACAGGGAAAACTCAAAGCTCTTACTGACAGGAGAATTGTCATATGCAAATTCCGACCAATAATATTCGAACAGCTCAATCACTCACGTAAGCTTAGCGAATAGAAGAAATTCTCGCTATTGACACCTTTACAGTCCAAAGCTCATTTCACATTCCATTCTTAGCGATTAGCAGAAATTCTCGCTATTGACACCTTTACAGTCTAAAGCTCATTTCACATTCCATTCTTAGCGATTAGCAGAAATTCTCGCTATTGACACCTTTACAGTCCAAAGCTCATTTCACATTCCATTCTTAGCGATTAGCAGAAATTGTCGCTATTGACACCTTTACAGTCTAAAGCTCATTTCACATTCCATTCTTAGCGATTAGCAGAAATTGTCGCTATTGACACCTTTACAGTCTAAAGCTCATTTCACATTCCATTCTTAGCGATTAGCAGAAATTCTCGCTATTGACACCTTTACAGTCCAAAGCTCATTTCACATTCCAAAGGCGTTTTTCCAAAGGCAAGTGGAAAACACCTAAATGAATCGCTTTACGACCAGAAAGACTTTGGTGTTTGCTAACTTCACTTAAAATCTAGTTTTACTGAAAAACGTCTCGTAACAACAAAACTGGCGAACTAAAGTGAATTCATTATAAGATAAGTACCGTAAATTTAGAAAAAAAAACTGCTACTGAGTTGCCCCCGGTTGAACCTCTTGGGAAAGATCCTAAATTTTGTATTCAAAACTGGAAGCTTTCTTTTATGTATCCCCTTAGAAAAGCCTGCGGTCTTTGCTGTAAGTTATTCTTCTTTATAGCGGTAATTTTAATTTTTCACATACGCCAGGCGACAAAGTTCTATTTACACTGCCATAAACAGCGCCTTAAAGTTTGCGAACTAACTAAATTTGAGAGTCATATATGTTAATATCATGGAGATTTAATCACACGAATTAAAGTGCCTGATTTTCAGACATTTGTATAACGTTTCCAGTTATGTATTATGTAGATCTCACGAATTTTGTCTTCGCGATATCAAAAGGTTTGCCTTTCAAACGTGGCCAGTGCACTCACTTTAGGGCGCTGTTTCGAGCAGGGTCAATAAATTTTTGTTTCCCGACTGGCGTCTTTACGATAACTTGATAAAGGTCTCTAATACCTCGTAGCTGTCTTTTTTATGTGTAAAAGAGGTTGAACGTTACTTTGCATCGATTCAGCTGAATTGAACTTTTTATACTTTCCATATCTTTCTTTTATAGGATCTTTGCGGAACTCATAAAAAGGCTTTGGAGGTAGTGGTCGTTTCACTGTTTTTTTTTTTTTTATGGAATTCCCTATCAAGAAAATGCTAGGTACTAACAAAATTTCTTCATTTTTTCGACTTTTTCATAGATCGTGGAAAATCTTGGAGCAGCCAACAAAGAGGTTTCCCTGGCTGAGATTGCAGTCCAAGCACCCCAAGCCTTGCACAAGTTTCACAGTTCAAGAGTGCATGATCCTACATTTGAAAGGAAAATGTTTCAACGCCTGCATGAGCATGATGAACTTTAATTCTTAACTTACCTACGCCCTTCTTTCAACCTCGAAAATAAACGAGCAAACACTATGAGTAATCAACAACAGTTAAACCCTGGCTAAACGATCAAACATTTTCTTCCAACACCGTGTTTATATGAGAATGAATATATGAAAATTATATATTTGAACTGCGGATTAATGATTAAATAATTTAATTAATCCGCAATTCAAATATATGACTTTCATATATTCATTCTCATATATTCAACACTCACGGGTATATTACGAACCAACAAAACAGCCAGCTCCCAGATGGTTTGTTAGCTCAGTCGGTAGAGCGCTGCACCGGTATCACAGAGGTCGTGGGTTCGAGTCCTGTACAAGTCTGAATTTTTTTTCAGGCTTTATTTTCACTACTGCTTAAGTAGTGTTCATAACACCGTGTTTGCTATAAAACACAGCGTTCGGTGCAATGGACAAACAATGTTTGACCAAATATTAGATAAAGTGAGTCCACTGAACGATTTTCGCGTATTATCGTTGAACATTCGACTTTATGTGTTTTTAATTGGTTGCTTTTACCCGTTCGACCGAGCTCTATTGGTAGAGTTGGCTAAACGATCAAAATCTTGGATGGAAATGTTTGATCTAGATCAAACGTGGAAAACCATGCAAAGTTGAGAAAGGCGGCTAAGTGTCAAGCATGTTCTTACAATACGATATTGGACCAATCGATTTTGGTCGATGTTTGATCGTTTAGCCGGGGCTTTACTGCAACCTTAGCTCGTGAGTTGTTCGAGGCGATTAACGCACATCCACGATTTAAAGTTAACCATGTTTTCATCTGACCCGTTCTCGATATTTTTAAAAACAAATTTTCAGTTTGAGAAAAGAAAAGTTCAAGTCAAAACACCAGGGCCAAAAATTTTCTGTAGATATATTTATTGTCAAAAAAACTAATTACTCGGGCCGTAGGCACCGAGTTATGAATCATGTCAATTTCCTGCGCAACAAAATGACGTAGCGGTGCTTTGATATGCCAATGCACGTGGCAGTGTTTTCATTGGTTAAAGCAAGCCACGTAGTCCAAGGTGCAATGCATTACGTCAATGTGCCAGTTGTTTTGAAGCTATGTGAATTTATCAAGTAAGACAAATACTTATTTTTCGAATAAAATTCTCGTTCTGTTTACACGAGGACTGCGCCATTTTTTATATGCATGCAAAACGAAGGAAATAAAATGAACTCCGTTCTGCTTAGGGTTTTTTCTCAGCTTCTCAAGCGTGTAAGGATTAATGAGTGAATCTATCAGTCTTGTTTAGTAAAAGGTTTCAAGTTACATAGCTAGCAGTTTTGCGGTTTTATGCAAATTTGTGGTCTGAAAGCAAAATAAAGTAAACAGCCACCAATTGTTTGTGGCGAACAATATTGCCAAATTGTGTTCGTCGAAGTTAAGGAAGTATCACTTAGCATCATCTTTATCAGGAAAAAAAGCCTCATTTGCATAAGTTCCGAGTTTTTCTCTGACTTTACGCTCTGAGCAGCATTCTTATCATTCTCGTAGTGCATTATCTGATCATCTAGTTATTGAATCATTCCGTACAAACATAAGGAAATTTTCTCCAAGTATAAGTGGTAAATATTTTTGGAACAACATTCCCTCTTCTATTCGTCAAAAACCTTCAAAAAAACAATTCAAATATGCACTGACAACTTATTATGCTGCTCAGTATTAATATTATATAATTTTATGTAACTTTGTTCTGCTGTCCCAAGTATGATATCTATCTTGTATCTGTGTTTTTGTTGTTGTTGTTGTTTTGTTTTTTTTTTTTTTTTTTTGCTGTTATAATATATAATTTTACTAAGGGGCACAATATTAGTCTACCTAGATGTGCCCCTCTCCTAGTTAGTATTCATTCTCTGAAATTAATAGCTATGTAATAATGCTAAATTGAGAAAAAATGCAAATACAAATACTTCCAACACACTAATTTGCATATGTGACTAAAAAAATAGTTTCATCTAAAGACCTCATCAGTTGGTCGCCATGATTGTTCAGTTTTGTTGCAATTTGAATCTGAGCATAAGTCATCTCACGACGCACGAGGCCTCGTACTACAGCGATTGTATTGTTTTGAATTTTGCAATTTGAATTTGAGCATACGTAATGTAACAACGCACGAAAACTAACTCTCCATAGCAGCAACAAAACCAGCATTAACTTACAAATTTACACGGAGACATGTACGTGGCCCTATTTAATAAGAACCCTTGGAACGCGGACATAGTTCCATTCACGTTTTGAATTCACTTCTCCTTAAAAGGGTCTGATCGTTGTAATAATCCCTTGAGGGTTGTACCTGACTGCTCGACGACCTTGATCTTAAATCCCGTCTCCTTAATTTCTCTCACAAATCGATGTTTTAGTTCTGATGCCAGTGTTGCTGGTAAAAAAAAAACTGGGCTGAACCCCCTTTTCCTGCACCAGGTCTCATGACTCGCTCGTCTCTCCTGTGCCCGTTCTAACTGTCTCCACCCCCTTGCTCTGTACAAAAGTTTCTCACCCCTTGCATCTAGCTCTACCAGGCGGTTGTAGCCGTGCAATGCTGATCGTACCACTTCTGATCAGCCGTGACCAACAGCAATGTATAATGTATAACAGGAAGACGACTAGGTGACCGATTCCGAGAACATCTTCGTGATGTTGAGAAAGATGACAAAGACGCATCCAAACCTGTCGCTCGGCATTTTAATCTCCCTAACCATTCCAAACAACACATGTCGGCCTTTCCCTATATCAAGGTACCACGGAAAGCCGTAAAAATCTCGAGCAAAAACTGATCTTTCAAATTGGCACTCTTAATCCCCACGGTATCAACGAGCGCTTTTCATTCAATTAATTTATTCCTGTTTTTCACGTTACCATGTTACCACCAATAGCGTAGCTCCATTTTCTGTATATAAACCATACACAACCCACAATTCCTCGATTCGCTCCGACGAAGGGCTAACGCTCGAAACGTCAGCTAATCGAATCCCTGTACGGTGGTCAATTTACATTATCAACTCCGTTGATAAACCAAATTTTCGTGTTTCACTCCCCACCGACGCAGCACCACAGTTTCTTTAGAAACTAATCCCCTTTATTCATTTCTTGTTAAACTTCAGTTTTAGTTTTGTCAGTATAATTTCCGTTGCACAATTTAGGCTCAGAGAAAGGAAAGAGAGCGTAACCTTAAGACACTTCCTCGCCGCACACCACACTGTGATTGGCTGTCTCAATTGTGCGCGCAAGACTTGGAACAGGCACGAAACGCTTACGCTTTCACTCAGCCTTCACCGGCTCTTCAACATAGTATAACTATCCAACACCACGCGAACAACCACTGGGACGAGGCGCATCACTGGTTAGAGAAACTGTACTGAGTATGGCTGGAAATCTGGGCTGAAAACACCAGATTAGCATAATTACAGTAGTGGAACCTAATCATTGCCATGCTCCAGTTGATATATGTGTATTTTAATCTCAAACTCTCTTTGCATTAGCAGTATTAACGAATCTAGAAAGATCTCGCTTTGTGTAAAGTGTAAGTCACCCTTTCTACTGAAGATCTCATTCTTGAATTTTCCAGCCTTCTAATAACGCATTGTTAGCTGACAAAATGGCGCCCTCGGTCCAGCCTCTCAGGCGATTAAGGCATCTCCAATGACAAATATGTCTTGTTCTGGAAAAGGTCTCTTCGCCCAGTTACTAACGTCGGCAAGAGTGTAATTGAAACCGGGCTTCTGAAAATGCCTGTAAACATAAAGAACAGCAGGTAACGATAAAACCTTTCACAAATAACGTGGCCCAATCTTCACCGAGAGTCAACGTCTTTTAATACAAAACAAATTGATACAACACAAATGCTTAAGTAGTGTTCATAACTGCGATGATCATTAATCCACAGTTCAAATATATGATTGTCATATATTCATTCTCATATATTCACCATTCACGGGTATATTACGAACCAACAAAACGACCAGCTCCCAGATGGCTTGTTAGCTCAGTCGGTAGAGCGCTGCACCAGTATCGCAGAGGTCGTGGGTTCGAATCCCGTACAAGCCTGAATCTTTTTCAGGCTTTATTTTCACTACTGCTTAAGTAGTGTTCATAACTGCGATGATTAGTCACATAGTTAATCATTAATCCGCAGTTCAAATATATGATTGTCATATATTTATTCTCATAATGGCTTATGATTCACTTAATTGACTTTGGAGCTTAATCGCCGGTAAAGTATCATCTCCAGGCTTCTTTTCATTTCTAACGTTTTCTGGGCTTACCAGGCTCCTTCATCCCAGTAGCGGTACGCTGTGTCCAGGGGATCTGGTACTGGCCTCCTAAACTTGTACTCTAGTGCCCTCTTCAGTTCTCTGTCCACAGCCGATTTGGAGATCTTCAAAATATCTCCCCATTTCCTGCTACATGCACCGTCCATATACATTGTATTGAGAACAGCTTCCCCATTTGGTCCTCTTCCTCTGAAATTAAATCAACTGAATAATTAGAAACGAAGCGCGTTCTTTGGTAGTCTCTTTTTAGTGTCTTGCTTTTTCTTTTATTTTGTTATGCTTCTTTCTCGCGTTTTCGCCGTGTATGCTTGGCCAAGCGAAATAAAAATAGAATTTAATTAACCCCAAATTGTAGGAAAACCCTTGCACATCATTTTTGAAATAAATTCTTCGCCTGGTGAGTGGCATTTACCTGCGCTATTTTCAATTTAGATTTCTCGTTACGAGCATGGTGGGAATTAGATTATCCATTAAGGGCAAATGAGCTCTGCGAACCTTGCACGCCCGGGAGCTTACCACCTATGCTGCCTTAAATTAGAAGATCACACAACGGTTATTACGGTGCGTGACATAATGTCTTTGCAGACACTATTTTGCGACTGGCGACAATCATCAATGGACTTAAAACTTGCAGGGATAAACAAACGCTGAAAATGTGTTTTATCAAGGTTATCCAATAGTTTTGCTGAAAAAATCAAACCTTCATCAGGATCTAAGGAGCTAATCCCTGGTGATGAGGTTTCGTCCAACAGAACTATCAAGCAAACTACTGAAAAACATTTTCAACTATTCTACGTTTTAAGCTGTAAGATCCCTGGGACATAGATTTTGGCTTTTCGTTTTTTTCAATCTTCACATGAGATGGCCGATCTCGAAGAAGAGGTAAAGAACACAAGATTCACCATGGGATGGCGAAGGCAAAGAGGAAATACAACTTATAATTACTGTCCCATCCTTCTCAATTCAGCCCCGGCCCACCATTCTGTGTTAAGTTTTGACCGGTCCCTGATTACCCATAAGGTAGTGTCGCTCCTAGACAATCGCCATTGGAGATAAATTTCTGCCTCGGTTCCAGGCTGAGGTTTCCTGTGTCATTCCCAGTCTTTTCCCACCAAGCTTCGCTGTAGACTGCTGCACCTTTGAAAGCAGTCTGAATCATTATCGACTGGAACACTGGATCACTATGGATTTCTTCCGACACTTTTCCTTTTACCTTCGTGAAAGCAACGGGATGAGTAGCAATAACTACCTTTTGGGCAGAAATGGTTGAGCTCGTCGTCCTTAATATAAACCTTGTTTCCATCTTATCAATGGATAGTACCCCACTTTCCGCGTATAGTTTTACGCCGTAACTTTTTGCCGATAAAACAAGTGCGTCTATAACTGCGGACATGCCTCTTAATGGTCGCTGACTCGTATCTGCAAGCACTGCAAACAACATTCTTATATACTCAATATAAACCGCAGGGTTGATTGACTCTGTATAGTCCCCTTTATACCCGTACAACTCGGAAAGAAATTCTGACGCTTCAGGGCTAAGGTAGTAGGCCATGTACGAGCCAACAGAGGAAAAAAACCATGCAGTTGATACTCGATCGTCGCTAAAAGCATAGTTGAACATTTCACTACTCGTCATATTCTTGAATTTCCCTTGGTTTAGTGTTGGAAAGGCTTGTCGTTTTATTTTCTTGGAGTTGTTGGCGAATACACCGCGAGATTCTATAAGGCTTGGAGAACGAAAGTCCCAGTTGACGGTCGAAATGTTGAGGCGACGAATAAGATTTCTGTCAAAAAGAGAGAGAATTATAAAAGAAAATAAATTAATCTCACTCACTGGTCTTCGTTTGTTTCTGCGCACGCTTGGAGAAACGGGCGACTGTCGAAAGATGGGTTAGGTTTACGTATACGACTAAAACAATACCAATGACCGGAAGTAAAACAGAAGTCCATATGGTGCTGAACCCTAAGCATGCGCAGTTCAACCGGAAGTCATATATTTTCGGACTTCTGGAGTCGTTGGTTTCCCAACGGCGAAGTGGAGCGAAGACTCTGAGTACGAGACTAAAACCTATCGAAAATACTTGGCTTGGGCTAAGCGGCCCTAGTTAGGTATTATTTAGCCCTTGATAGGTCTAATTGAGGGTGCGTTGTCTTAAGCCCCGGCTACACGTTGTAACATTGTTAGAAGAACACGTCCCAACATTGTTGTAAGAACGCTTCTAACAATGTTGGATACGTATATAACATTGTTGGAAACACGTCGCTTTGGGGGTCTGATTTCAACAATTTCCACCTCTGCAATTAGGCTCTCGGATTGGAGACTAAGCCCTTAACTCTGATTGGTCTTTGCGATACCAGTGAATACAACATTGTTGAAAGGGCGGATACACGCTTCAACATTTGTTGTATGTTGGAGAAAATGTTTGATCGAAATCAAAACATTCTTCCAACAAAAAATGTTGAACAAACGTCATCAAACATGCATGCTACACGTTCTAACATTGCTCCTCCAACAAATGTTCTATAACAATGTTTGAACATGTAGCCGGGGCCTTATAACTATTCTAGATATTCCTAGAAAAAAAAGAAACACGTGGAAATAATAAAGTTTTCCAAAAGAAAAAAGTTCTGAAAACGAAATACTTTTGGCGCAAGGGATCTGGGATCAGCGCGCATAATAGTCTGGACCGAGTGTGCCCTGACTTTGGATGTATGTCATGAGTTCTGTCATGAGTTTGGTTGCACAAAAGAATGCACGTTCTTTGCATTCTGAGTAAACCGTATTCTGCTCATTCTGTTCATTCTACTATCGGAAGCAGAATTACTCCGAAAACAGAATAGGTTCCATGAGAAACAAAAATACCTTTTGTTCCGGGTATGTCCAAAGGAACGCGCCCCGAGTCTGCAGTCGATCTGCTAATGTCGCACAGCACATTAGCAAAATATCAACAACAGCAAACTGCAGACAAATACTTACATCATATTTGTGGCACTGTTGTCAACTCGCCAAGCGCCCAGTCCTACAAAAGAAAAAAATAATTGAGCAACATCGGATCAACACATGCATTAAGTTACTCCATATACAACAAAAGCGAAACTGACCTTCAAATGTACACTCTTACTACAGTCTAAATTTTGAGTTGAACAGTGCGAACAAATATCTGAGAACTCAAAAAGTAGCGTTTAACTGTTCGCTTAAGAGTGTAAGTATGATGGTATATTTTAAGAGTGGTAAAACAGACAGATTTTCTACTTTGAAACACGACCACTCGAAAAATGCTGAGTTCCCCAACAGGAGTCGAAACTATGCCCATCCGATTACTAGTTCGGATGCTGTACCGCTGAGCTGCTGGAGACACATGGGAGATAGGCCCGTATAACAAACCTTCCCATATACGAATAAATATGTGAATAATCATAGCAGTTATGGACACTGCTTAAGCAGTTGTAAAAATAAAGCCTGAAAGTTAAAACAATTCGGGCTTGTACGGGAATCGAACCCATGGCCTCTGCGATACCGATGCAGTGCTCTACCAATTGAGCTAACAAGCCAACTGGGAGCTGGTCATTTTGTTGATTATATTCGTAATATATTCACACTCATTTAAACATCCTACATTCTGCTAGGATCTGAATGTCGGTAAAAGAGTATAAGTGTTATGGAATAGTTTGAGCGTGGTAAACACATTGAAGATCTTTCATATATTTTGCTTAAATATTCGCATCTGACGTCCTTGAATTGTACGCAGCCTGCGAGTACGCTCTCTGCGAGTAATAGGAAGGGGGAAGGCCACCCGCAACCCCCTCCCCACAGACACTGGGCGGGAGCTTGCTCGCAGGCTCAATGATACGCTGATAACCAACCGACAGACACATCCGGGGCTTGGGTGAAAGTGTGATCAAGTATTCTGCCACCAAATCGACTTTCCTTTTCGAAAACACAAACACTCGTTTCCTTCCTCTTCCTTAAGAGTGTTTCAGCCATATAAAGACCTGACAGACCTGAAAAGGAATGAAGTGCTCGATTACGATCATATCAGTGATAGAGGTTAATAGGTTTAACGTGATTCTAAGTTTTAAGTCTGAGGATAGAGTCTTAAGCCTGCCTACTGTAGAAAACGAATTCTCTTGACTAGTGATACTTAAAGATTGTGCTGTTTAATTTTGCAGTACACGGTAGCTTTAGGTTTGGGGTCCCTGGATGAAATCTTGAAGTGTGATCATTAAAGCTTTCGAAGTTTCAAATTATTCATCATCTATTCATCATCCTTATTCGTGTATTGTAGAAAGCCTTTTAATGTAATACTCTGGTAGATGAATGATGAAGTGCGTGTCCCAAAGAAACCCTGGTCGGCTAGAGGCTCTACCTCGGTGTAAACACCTGTGAAACTCACGAATGACGTAAAAAAGCTTTGACATCGACGCCCTGCACACCTAAGATCTGGAAACGCTATGTGGATGACACCTTTACCATCTTAGCATCTTGACAAAGTTGACTCGTTCTTACAACACCTCAATAGTCAACAGCCAACGATCCGTTTCACAATGGAAACTGAGAATGACAACTCAATTCCCTTCCTTGATACGTTGATCATCAAGGATTCGAATGGATACCTCTCTACCAGTGTTTACAGAAAGCCTACACACACTGACCAGTACCTAGCGTATGATTCACACCACCCGCAATCTGTAAAACGCGGTATTGTCAAGTGCCTGTACGATCGATCTAAACACCTCATAACTCAAAACCATCAGTTATCTCTCATGAAAAGAAACACCTCTCATCGGTCCTTGTTTCCAACGGTTATCCGTTTTCGTTTGTAAAAAAACTTACGAAAACTAAGGGACGAACAATCACTAAAGAACTTGAACCCCAAATTAAATCTACTGCGGTTCCGCCATACGTTTTATCATCCTATAGTATTATGTATATATATTTATCATTAATAAGTAATTTAAGTAGTGTCCCCGATTAGTAGGCCTGAGGGCAAGCTAGAAGATTAGACACTCAAATAAAGTTGTTGATTGATTGATTGATTGATTGATTGATTGATTGATTGATACGTCAAAGGCACATCGGAGGCTCTTCGCCGTTGCCTACAACAACAAGGCATACGGACTGTTTTCAGATCTGACACAACTCTTAGATCACACCTAGTGCGACCTAAGGACATTGTCGATCCAGTAAAACAAGACGGAGTAGTCTACAAGATTCCCTGCGAATGTGGTAAGGTTTATATTGGAGAGACGGGAAGATCTATGCATGAACGGATTAAGGAACACGATAGAGACATACGGCTTGCTCGAACCCAATCCTCCGCCGTTTCAGAACATAGCAACGCGACCGGACATTATCCGCTCTGGGACGAAGTTAAATTTATTGACAGAGACCCACATTGGTACACCCGTAGGATTAAAGAGGCTATTCACATAAGACTTCACCCTAACAACATCAACAGGGACAGTGGAATTGAAATTCCTGAAGCGTGGATGCCCACGATCAAACAACACAACAGCCGATCAGTACCAAAGCGGACCGCTGAGGGAACAATTTCTAGTCTGAACGACAAGGATCGAAATCCTCCAATCAACAACAGCCTAAGCGAGGATCGAAACGCACCAATCACCACCAGCCACGGTGCTTCTTATACTCACACGCAGCCAGTCGACACCATCACCTGATGAAGACCAGCGGTATAGCGGTCGAAACGTCGCGATCCACATCTTTGTGACTCAATCGTGAGACAAAAGATTAACTCAGCTATCAAAACAAAACATTCAAAACAATAGCGTACAGCACAACAATACCTCGTAAGACAAAGAAAATGTCGCCAGGGTTTTACACCGAGGTAAACCCCGGCTAGAGGGTTTGACTCTCATGTAAAGGTGGATTTCCTCTGTGGAGTAATTTTTACGTGCACACGGACGTAAACTTGAATTAGTTTTACGTGCATAAATAAAATAGAGACGATGTGTGAAAGGTTTCACTTAAACAAACACTTGAGCGAGGTTCAACCTTTTTCGCTTGCGCGCAACCTTTCACATAATAGGGCCATTTATACGGGAGTAAATAAGATGCGTCTTATCTAAGACGCGACTTAAATAGGACACGAACTGTACCGTTTATACCTTCGCGTCCTACATAAGACGCGAAGATCTCGTATAAATGGTTCGCGTCTTATTTTTGATACAGCCTCGCTTACCCGCCACGATGGAGCGCTGTAGCAAGAAACAAAAGCGTGCTGTCCTGTTATTTTAAGAAAAGACTTTCTCAGAGATTTTTTTCTAATGAAGACCACGCCGTAGCACACAAAGAAATCAACAGAAATCCGAGAAGAGTCGGAAGAAAGCGATATACGGATTGGTGCGACTGATGGCAGGTTAAAGAAGGAAGGTGCTGAATTCACTTTTGGCTCTCCCGGCCATCTTTTGCAAGGTTTTGCAACCAATTACGCTATCCAATCATAAGACAAGCTCATGTTGCTGCTGTTTTTGTGCAAGCGCACTTGCAGTTCACGTCTTATTTAGGACGCGAAACCATTTATACGAGGAAGTTCACGTCTTAATTAAGACGCGGACAAAATAAGAACAGCTGAAAACCCTGTTCTAAGATAGGACGCGTCTTATGTAAGACGCGACTTAAATAAGACGCGAACGCTTATTTTGTACCATTTATACGATCAGTTCGCGTCTTATTTAAGTCGCGCCTTACATAAGACGCGTCTTATTTTCTCCCGTATAAATGGCCCTATTGTCTCTATTTTATTTACGAACACGAGCCAGTTCAAGTTTATGTCCGTGCGCACGTGAAAATTACCCGGCAGTGGAAATCCACCTTCACAATAGACCGAATGCAGAAATGGATGCCTTTGAATTATTCTTTTGTTCGTATACAAAATATCCTGACTAACCTCCTTCAGGATAAATGCTTTAGAATTTTTATCTCAAAAACGATGTTAGTCAGGCTATTTTGAATACCAACAAAAGAATAATTTAAAGGCAGCCATTTCTGAATTCAGTCTATAAGGCTTGTATTTTCGTTCTTGTTGTCTTTACTGTTGTTGCATGGAAATGAGCAGTATTTTCCCGTGGTGCCGCTGTGAAGAGGCCTTCCAAGGGGTGGTCTGGTGTCGCTTTGTCGCTCGTTTACGCCGACTCTGTATGTCGCTTGTTTCATTAGAGGCAAATGTCACTGTCGTAAAGAAGACAAAGAGGAATGGAGAGTGAATTGTCCCTCTCGAAAACTGTCGCGCTTTTATGCCAATTTCGGACGGTTGTTGGTGTTTTGGGAGAAGAATGTCGCCTGTTTTAGGAGCCATGTCGCTTGTCGCTTCTACCCCTTGGAAGCCCCCTACAAAGAGTTATGCTTCGCAACCAAGTGTTTCCAGGTTCAGCATCTGTGGGTGAAATCCTTACCTGTGATCATACTGGGCTACTAAGCAATATTTCTCTAATGTGCTGTTGATTATGGTATACAACGTGGTTCTAACTTCTGAGTCTGTGGATGAGTTCCTCTGAGGTTCCCATTCGAAAAAAAAAAGCCACTGCAGCCTGAGTAATAAGGCAATAGGATTTGAATCCGCGGATGAGAGCCTAAGTTTCATCGCTCTACTGAAAACAAGGTTCTGAACTGTTACTGGACAGCTGAATTTTCCCTCTTTCAAGTTATGCTTGTTTGTCGAAAATTTGAAGGGATAGTGGTGCTTCGAAGATGTTCTTTCGTACACTAAGTGTCACTGCTTATGTCCAATTTTAAATCGTAACCAGGATTTTCTCTCTAAGAGGGGCAAAAAAGAGTCTAGGAACGAGGGTGCCTTACCTCCGCCAATGATGGCCACATCACACTCTACCTTGGGTGATGCTGCAGTGTGTTCTTTGTCTTCCTTCACTTAAAAAACAATCGTGAATCTGATATGAGGCTCTACGAATGTTAAAGAGTTGTTTGAAGAGGTGCTGTCGGTTTGATCCCGCCTTCCCTGAATTTAAACACTAGTCGCTTGGTAAAAGACAGTAGCCTGGTCCTAGACTGCAAGTAGTCTCTAATTTTGGCGATGGACTGTGGGGCGGGAGAAAGACGCGCGCGCGAAATTGCGAGGAGACTTCCATCGCGTCGCGTCTCTTTCTCCCGCCCCACAATCCATCGCCAAAATTATAGGCTACTCGCAGGCCAGCGTGCCTTGGAGGAATCCAAGATTTTCGTTTTCTCGGAGATTTTCAAGCTGTGAAAGAAACTTCCCTCCTGAAACTTGGCTCGTTGGAAAGGCGTGTTCATAATTATGTCGCACGGGTCTGCGGCGGTCTGCGACACACGGTCGAGGTGATCGGGAAAGTAGAACTGACTAGGTTCTACTTTTCCGATCACCGATCGCAGACCGCCGCAGACGCCGGCGACACATGTTTCCATAAGTCTGCAACGTGTCGCAGATAGGCTTTTGTACATTATGCTAGCATTTTTTCGAGCATTTTAGTGAGGCAAAAGCATTGAGCATTATTCGAGCATTTTAGTGGCATTTTCCCGGAAAATTATTTTTTTTTCCGATAAACTAAAAAATAAATTATTTTTTTTAGAGAAAACGAAGACTAAAACTCAAAATTTATAGATGATTTTGAAGATTATGTTTTTGTTTTGGCTGTATTTATGAACTTGTATACGTTGTTGTTGTTACTTGCAACACTTGTACGTTTTTGTAAGTGTGAGCAGTTACGTTAATGTTAAAAACTTTGAAATTAATTAAAAAAAAACCCGTTTGTATAATGAGCATTATCCGAGCATTTT
>JAEMWC010000262.1:842500-912500 GCA_016490735.1 Pachyseris speciosa
GTACAAAACCGGCCTTCAAAACTCCATTTGCGATTTACTTGAAAACGCTCTTACAAATTTTGTTTTTTGAATTTGACCTACAAGTTGTGGGAGGACTTGAGTAGTTTAGGCTATTTTAAGTTTCGTCATGTGGTGTATGACTGGATTTCGAGATAATTGACCTTTTCAAAATGATTGAACATGTTGAAAAGATATTTAAATGTCAAGGAAATCGAAGATTGTCCTCTCTAGGAAATTTTGATTTCAACAGGTACACCCCAAAGACAAAAAAACTAATGCGAGCCTCACTTAACCTCGTCTCAAGGCCTCGTCTCCTGACTTGCGTCGTAACCGCGCGAAGAATGGAATGAGAGCAAAAGTTGAAAAAAGAAAACCCGCGAAAACGCCTGCTGCGCAGGCAATATAGTGTGCGTCTCATGAGCATGTTCTGAAACCGCCGAGGTGTAAGTACCAGTCATCCCTTAGAGAATTCCACAGCGTAGGGGCAGCCACAGCAAACACCCTGTCGCCAAGTGTGGTCCGAGAGTTTATGGTATGAAAATCAAGCAGTACAGTGTTTGGTGATCTAAGATTTCACGAAGAATTCGTAACTTGTAATTTATTTATTCATTTATTTATTTAAGGATTTGTACAAGCAGTACCGGTGCAAAAACCATAGGACGTAAGTCCCCTACTAGGTTTAAGCACCAACCCAACCCTCTCCTAAAATTTTAACTTAATAATATAAATAGACTAAATAGGCTGCTTAACAAGTGCACGCAGCAAGGGTATTTACCCGGCGACATTTAGGACACATTATTTTAAAGGTACGAAAGTTGTCGCCATCAAAAACGTTGAAAAGTCTCTTGAAATAAAACTAAAATAAACTGGTGCAAGACATTAATGGCCTTAAACGTAATAAGGAGCACCTTAAAATTACGGTCGCGGAGACTCTCCTTAAGGACACCTCTCTAATAAGGACACCTTTTTATTAAGGATACTTGCATGGTCCAGGCAAAATTGTCATATGCTTCCTTTAAAAAAACCTCTATAATACGGACCTTCTGTATAATACGGACAACGGACACTAAAACTGAGCGGCTGAGGGCAATTTCATATAAACGTAACCTCATTATTACGGACACTTCGAAATTGACAGCTTCAAATACTATACAAAACTTTTAGCGAGGCTTTGGTGAAACCGTACGCATGTGTCCAACTTTTTAACCTTGTAGAATGAATACAAATTAGACGACTTTGCACTGAGTTGTCTCAAAAACGTAGTCATTGTTTGTTAAAACGAAATTGGAAAGAAGTGTTCAGAATTGAAGCTAGTTAAGCTGGACAAGCTCCGTTTGCAACGTATAGCATATCCACTTCACCGCCCCTGAGTGTTAAAACGTTCCAGTTGTATAAGAATTAAATGATAAGATAAACAAACCAGCGAGAAACCCTGAAATAAATTTGATGTCAAAGAAGCTTAACATGATTTTGGGTTATTTATTGCTAAAACTGCACTGTTTATCGTTTTTGGGGCAAATGGCTTCATCAGATACTCATGACATCCATGATACGAATTGGGTTCGTCCCTTCAAAGTCCGTTTGTAAGAGCTTCAACTGTAGTAGTGAGGTAGGAATCAGAATTTCTCATAAAAGAAAGGTTTTGATTCCATACTACACCATTTTTGCAAAATATGACCAACAATTGTTTATTGCTTGCCATGACACAACTGTTACCACAGCAACGACGACGAACAGCCCTTATTAAATAGCGTCAATCTTCTGAGGGGAGGGGACGGCTGTACACAGGCTAGTGAAACACTTTGCAAAGAAACTTGACAACGTTGAACAGCACAATCCGTAGACAAACTTAGAAAAGATCCGTAAGACGGGCTATTTTTGTCACTTTGGATCATATTATAAGAAGGAAAGGAAACGCTTATCGAACGATGTTGGATTTTTTCGCATAAATGTGAATGGAGTCTCGGTGAAATGTGAGTAGAAAATTAATTAGCAGAGTGAAACTATTTACAAATACGTCAATCCAGGGTCATTTGAAACACAAGAAAGGAACGTTTCTGGACAGTTTCAAGGGACGCTAGTACATTTGTAAAATATAATCGCTTATCATTCAAAAATTAAAGTCCAGAAATTGAGATATTGTGGCAAAATAGTAAGTTAACTACCTGTCAAAGTCTCAGGGGTGTGTGATATCCCGTACTTGAGTTATTCAACAAAATGTACATCTCAATGGAGCGGATACGGGAACACGGCAGTCCATCTGGAGTTAAATTTTGGTCATGTTAAAAGCTTTCTTCTCGCTGTTGAACTTGCAAACATTCGTATAGACACAGGTGAATCGACGTTTTCCGATACGTGACAACAGGCATCATTCTTGCTGTTGATATGAGATTTACACTCGAATCACTCGGCCGTGAAAGGTCAAAC
Source organism: Pachyseris speciosa (assembly GCA_016490735.1). Classification (NCBI taxonomy): domain Eukaryota; kingdom Metazoa; phylum Cnidaria; class Anthozoa; order Scleractinia; family Pachyseridae; genus Pachyseris; species Pachyseris speciosa. Next base: position 844,928 of record JAEMWC010000262.1, read on the forward strand.
TCCCTTTGTCTGTAGTCTCTAATTTTTGGCGCTCCCCTCGCGTCGCGTCTCCTCGCAACTTCGCGCGCACACGTGCCCCCACAATCCGTCGCCAAAATTAGAGACTACTCGCTGTCTACTGAAGCAGACACAGGGAAACACGGCAGTCCATCTGCCGTTAAGTTTACTCATGTTAAAAACTTTCTTCTCGCCGTTGAACTTCCAAACATTCGCATAGACACTTCTCTTAACATATTGTTTGTTCAGACTTCAAAAGCCACAAGATGAATCGACATTTTCCCATACGTGACAACACGCATCACTGTTGTTAAAAATAGTTAGCGCTTGCGCAGAAACGCCGGAAGTGCCATTTGTGGATGATACTCGACGACGAAAACGAAGAACCGTCGGTAGTTTATGACCCGGGCGCCGCGCGAGACGCGCGCAGCCCGGGTAACAAGAAGCTTAGTCGCCTGCATGGCAGGCGAAAGAAACGGGAAGGGAACGGGGAAAGCGGGCGCTCCCGCGAGGCAATGGGGGAAAGAGCGCGGAGCGCGACGGGAGGGTGGGAAAAGGAGTATGGACTTACCTAAAGCCACTAAGGCTCTAGAAAGGCAAAGGGAATGGGGCAAAACGGGCTTGGGGCGCGCTTTCCTCCTTCCCTTCAACTTTCTAGCGGATCAGAAGTTCTTTTTCAGAGGTTCCCATCTTAAGAATAATAAATATTGCGTGGGAAAAGAAAAATAAATAGTTAAGAAGACAGGAAAAAGTGAAAAAAAAAACATTCGTCTTGAAAAATTCTGACGCATGCGCAAGAAAGGCGCGACACGAAAAAAAAATAAAATTAAAAAAAAAAAAAAAAAAAAAAAAAAAAAAAAAGAACCAGAGGCGAACCTTGACTCTGTGCCTGCAGCCAGAGTAATAAAACGCAACACATCCTCCTTTGTCATCAAGGAATCTTTGTGGTATAAGAAAACATTGTAAATGCACATTAAAGGGGGTTGGTTTCTAAAGAAACTGTGGTGCTGCGTCGGTGCGGAAGTGCTTCACGCAAATTTGGTTTTATCAACTGAGTCGATAATGTAAATTGACTACCATAAAGAGATTCAAAAGCTGGCGTTTCGAGCGCTAGCCCTTCGTCATAGAGTACTGTAGAGGAATATTATGGGTTGTGTGTGGTTTATATATTTAATTTTTGTTCTAGCTTCTTGAGGCTTTTCGTGTTACCTTGATACAGGGAAAGGGCACAGATCGTCATATGTTGCTTGGAATGATTAGGGAGATGTCGAGCGACTGTTTGGATGCGTCCTTGTCATCTTTCTCAACGTCACGAAGGTGTTCGCAGAATTGGTCGCCCACTCGTCATCCTGTTTCGCCGATGTATAGCTTTTTGCATAAGGTACAGTTTATGTAATAGCTAACATTTGCGCGGAGGCTCAGCATGATGCCTTTTACTTCTTGATTGTGAGGGTGAAATGTGAGGAGCCTGGTCCGGCTCGTTCTATATACTTTCAGCAACAAAACCGGAGTTTTAAAACAAAAATTTAATTGCATTTTCATTTAACTAATCTTAACTGGCAATTAGTAACGTATCCACAAAGCTCAACTCAACATGTTTGTGACCGGTACTGTGTATAGTGCTGACTGGTTTTATTTTATTGTGGATTGCAGGTAAAAAGTAACTCATGAAGCTACTAGCACTTCGTCTACTCACTTTTCACCTAAAATCCCCAAACCTATCGCTTCTGAAACCTTTTCCTGCCTGTAGCTGTCCTACCGAACTTATTTCTACCGTTTAGACAAGATCAGTGGTGTAGCTATGGGTACTGAAATGGGACCCACCTACGCTAGTCTCTTCGTAGGGTACATCGAAAACCAATTTTTCAGTCAATATATAAACGGCCCCAAACCTAAACTCTACGCTCACTACATTGACGACCGTGTCGGCGCAAAATTCATCTACCAGAGGAACTCAATAAATTTTAGCTTATAACTTCTGTCAACTCCTTTCATCCGGCCCTTAATATATCCTTCGGCCGCTTTTCTGAATATCGCAATCTCTATCAGTAGCAACGGTTCACTATGCACCAGTGTGTATTACAAACCTACAGATTCTCAGTTATTTGTTGTATTCATCTTCAACTCAATCACGTCAAGAATGCCATTCCCCATTCTCAAGTTTTTAGACCTCGACGTCTATGTAGTGATGACTAATTTTTCCAACAAATCAGAGGAAATGTGCCATTTTTTCGAAAAACGCGGCTATCCAGCTTCTGTGGAGTCCACGCGGGTCGTCACTGCGCCCAATAAATACACCTTTTTGCTAATGATGTTTTCGTTACCTAGAAGAATTTGATCTGTTTGGATTCATTAGTTGAAAGTTTAATTGCCCGAAAATGCTAGGGGACAAAATCTTCCTTTAAGAAAATGCGAGCTGAAATCAACTTTCCACAAACTTTTAAGGGAACTATTTTCTTTCCGAGAATGCCAGCTGACGTTTTTAACTGCCAAAAACAACAATTACGACCTTCCCGAAAACCTCAGGGACTCTGATTTTGCCATTGCGAATCATTTAGGCCACGTTTCAGTTACGAAAATCAGAGTGCACTCTTCAATTGACACCGAAAGCCTTAGGCGAACTACCCTCCACCGAACAGATATCTACCGAAACCTGTAGTTGGGTGCCCCTGAAAGATGAGAGGACGCATCTCATCTAAACCAGTCGCTCGACATTTTAATCTCCCTAATCAATCCAAGCAACATCAAGACAACACGAAAAGCCGCAAGAATTTCTCTTTTAAATTGGCATTCGTGATCCCCACGGTATCAACGAACGCTTTTCATTCAACTAATTTATTCTTGTGTTTTCACGTTACCATGTTACCACCAATAGCGTAGCTCCATCGTTCTGTATATAAAAAGACAACCCATAATATTCCTCGACTCGCTCTGACGAAGGGCCAGCGCTCGCAACGCCAGGTTTTGAATCTCTTTACGGTGGCCATTTTACATTCTCAACTCAGTTGATAAAACCAAATTTAACTGCACATTGACTAATTATATCTGAAAACTTTTGAACTGCAGCACAAATCGATACAAACTGAAGCTGGAAGAATAACGATTTATTTGCACAGGCTACACTAATAACGTCCCAGGAGAATTCTGATGTTGCTAGCTGTCGCTAATTTTTCTAGAGACTAGAGACACCAGTTAGAGTCAAAGAGTTGAAATTCATGTTTTTGCAAAATCAAAATGACACAGAATCTGCTAAAAGATGAGGCACCACCAACATATTTCAGACTTGCACAGAAATAGTTACAAACGTTTGTGATGAAAAGTGTAGTACGTTATCATTCTCATAAGTTAAAACACTGAACTATAGGAAATGCAATACAATAAAAACAATTTATTATTAAAGGAAATGCAATGCATTAAAAACAATTTATTATACAATAGATGAAAAAAACCTATTCTAGAAATTATGTTAGAAGAGTGTTGATGAATTCCAGAAATCTGCCATCTGTTTGGTCTGTAGGGAATTTCTTTATCAAAGATGACTAAAAAAGAACAAAAATGCAGTCAATGTCAAAGAAGAGTAAAGCAAATAAACATGTATTTCTGCACCTCACGAGAGAAACAATGATCATTTGTTCTCATGAGGTAAGCTAATAAACTGCCTTACCAGCTCCACTTGACATATTCATCTTTCTGTTTAAGAAGCCAATCCAAAAATCATGGAAGTTCGGGGGTGGCAAATATGGGATAAGAACGAGGAGAGAGGGGTGGGGAAGGAGGAAAAGAGATTTGTAGAATGATACCACTGAATATTGCACAAACCTTTTCAAAAAAAATCAAATAATTGATTATAATAATTTCTAAAAAAGGAAAGTCACGAGGGTGACAATCATTGCATTACAAATTAAAAGAATTAGGAAGCTCTGAATACGTTTCCCCCAAAAGCTTATTAAGCTAATATCTTTGCCTAGCAATGCTTTAGTTGTACCCACTTCTGAAGACCACTCCTGTTTTAAAACGTACTTTTACTTTGTCGAGGTAGGTTTGGCTGCCATGCCACATGTTATGAAAGTTGATTGTGTCTGGACCACCTTTGTAGAAACTCCACATCCACCGCTGAACAGAAAAGAACCAATAACAGAATCAACTACTGTGGAAATGACAGACTACAAGATGAGACAGTGTACTTAGTCTAGTTTCAACAGTAGATTAAAATAAGTTTCATTGTTCTGTTTTATTATTTTATTGAGTATACTTATAACAGAGTGACAAATATTTAGCAAATTCAAGAGCACATTAAATAATCAAAAGAAAACGCTTTTACTTGAAGGATGCTAAAATCGCCTTTTTCCGTCCAAAAATGCCTGTTTTCACAGTTTAGCTTGGCTTCATATGTTTTGTAAATTTTCATTTGGCAAATTTTACTGCTAGAGAGAGCATTTGAGTCACAGCTTCACACTTAAGTTTTATTTTATTAGCTTTGCCAATTAAAAAAAGTATTAAGACAATAACAGTAAGAGGAAGTCAGTAGGGTTACCACAACAGCATGGCGCCAGTTACGCTGGACCCATTACTATGGAGCCAGTTACTGTGGGCCCATTACTGAAGGATATGAACCTGAACTAACCAGTTCATTAAGAAGGTCTTGTGTCAGGAACTGATCTTGATGCAATGTGGTGTTCATCAGCATTGGGATGCCCAGTTTATGAGGTTGACTGTCCAAGGATGCTTGAACCCAGAAGGAACGCACTGTTGATTCTTTTGTTGGTCGGTAACTATCATAAGGAGCTGTTGTCAAATTGGGAAAAAATATTACCAATCACACCGTAAAGAACAAGATTGAAATTTCTGTAGCGATGGTTACTGTGATAGATGGAGTAGGGCAGGGGTGAAAACTATAGCTGTTCAACTTAAAGTAACAAAAGGTAATTTAAAAGGTCATATTCTAAATTATAACCCACCGATTAACTTTGCATGATTTTATTGGCTATTTTGGATCACATGGTGAAAATTGAAGGGCATGCAATATACCTCACTTGCGTCAATATTCGTCCTCCGAATTTTTGGTTAAAAAAAAGGCAAAACAAAGCCATTCTTTTTAAAGTTTCTTAAAATTCAAATGGAAGAATCCAATCAGTTTAAATAACATAAACTCAACAAATCAAAGCAGTTGCTTACATCATTTGCAATTGTCGCCAGATCCCTTTTTTTCAATATGAAAATTAACCATAGGGTTAAAAAATAAATAAACCCCTTTCTGGCTTGCTGGTATAGATAATGTCCTTGGGCGATAGATTGTCCTCAAAATTTCACAGTTGCCCTCAAAGGTTTGCTTCTTGGCCAACTTTTCATTTTTCGGACAATCTATGAGCCACGGATATTATCCTCCAATATACCAGCCGCTGAAAGGGCTTATTTACTGAATATTATTGTTGGCATGCTTCTGAAGGAGACCATAACCTAGCAACTTCTTTCCATTACAGCAAATGAGGATTGAAGATTTAAAATTTAACTGATTGGTGTTTTAAACAGAATTAACCCATACATTGTAAAATAATGTTCCATGGGAATATGCAGAACAAAGAAGAGACTTTGAACGTTGATATAGGAACGTAAAGAGCTCAGTATTAAGGACAAACTAGCAACAACTACAGCCAGGAAAAGTGTTGACACTTGCACAGACAACTACTTTGTGTTTTGTTTCTTTATATGATTGCCAACAATAATCATGATGATAGCATTACTTTATTCCCACCCATCAAAGTTAAGGAAACCAAACAAGCTACATGTACTTCCCATGATTGCCAAATCACTGAATAGCAGTGTGTAAGTCTTGTTTCCATGTGATTGCTACGACCTTTGGTCATTTTTTTCAACAGATGAATGCCGGTAATTGTTGCATAAGCCAACAAGCTTTAACCAGAAAGGCCCTTGATAAAGTTTCATTCAAGCATCAAATGTTTGATTAAGTGGGCAAGTATAGAGTGACTATATCTAGGGTAAGTATAAACCTACTAGCATTCTATCACGAATGCCATTCTCTTATTGGCTATGCTACTCGCTATCTGTTCTGTGATAGATAGTGAGTGGCAGTTGTCAACAAAATCAAAACCAGTCAATCTGTTAGAGTTTGCAAGGTGAAGGAGGCAACAAAGCAAAAAAAAAAAATAAAAAAAAATATATATATATATACGTAATGTCAAGCTTTAAAGTTTCATGTTTTTATTACTTACACACTATAATACCAAGGCAGGGCCCATAAGGTGCATTTTCATGTTGTAAGATGCTCTGATATTTCAGCTGATTTTGAATATCTTGTAATGATGGATCAGGCTGATAAGATGGGTGGCTGTGGTACCAGCCTACTAGAGTGAGACCTCGCTGGGCAATAGCATTCTGTAACTGCATGGGAAATAAAATAACAAATTAATGTATAAGGCTAAACAGTCATATGCTTGATAGAATATTTAGGAGAAAAAAACTACTGTAAATTACATTCTCTCCAAATTTTTACATGTCATCATGCCATGTAAAGTATTGCTTCAAAAAATGTTTTTGACATCAATGTTAGATCCTTCAGAGAAAGAAGAGGTGACTGTTTTCACTTCCAAAGACCATATTTGTCAGTAGGTGTAAACCATAATTGAGTACTCAGAAAGCAGTCAGAAACTAGTTGAAATAATAATTAGCATTACTGGTATTTTGGTACCAATGCCTGTTGGGGAGTTATGCCTTGAATCTGCCGACTTTTAATTTAAACTCTCACAAGGCAAAGCATTAATGCTGCTTAATTTGATCACTGGGGACTAAAGGACTCATATTTCAACAAGGCACCTTTTTCTTCTATGGCTAGAAACAAACTTATTATGTGCATAGAGTAAGTACTGTAGTTGGGTCGCTACAAGTAATGCTGACAACATAAACTCAAAACCATTGTTAGGAGTTTGAGATGTCAAGTCTCCTTGTCCACTCCTGGTTTGATTAACTTGGAGAAGGACTGTGTCCTGACAGGGAAGTAGATCCACCAGTTTGCTTAATGTAGGTACCCATAACTGGTACGAGAGCAGGGATAAACATTAAACCTTGAAAAAACTTCAAAATGTGGATCCTATGAACCTAGCATGTTTTCTCTTGTGCACCTTTTGCGTACAGTGTTTAATACCTCTTCCTCTACTTTGGGTGCATTTTCTTTGTCAGCAAATCGGCAACGACATGGAAAAGCCTGCACAATCTTCATGTCTACATTGCATGAAACCAAACAATAAGGAAAGTGACTTGATGTATTTCATAAGGTGCTAGTACTCACTAAAACAAATGTAATAATTGTCCATAAAATGATCTTCCAAACTTTAATTTTTACGCACAAGATGTGTACATGGTTGCATAATAGATCTGCAAACTCAAGAAAATATTATTTTGGGAAAGAATAAGACATGTACCCGCCCCAATGAACAAACAAAACCGATCAATAGATCACAACATGTAATATTAGTAACTGTCAAGGCAATTCTTGTGACGAGTTTGTTCAAATTGTGAGAAGTAGTTTTTCTATTACATGAATGGCCCATTTAACACGAAGAGGTAGATTTCAAATGAGTTCTTGGAAGGAAAAGAAATGAATGTTATTTTATGGCAATTTTTCCAAGGCGCAATGACAAAACTGCAAATGGTTAGACTTTCTAGTCTTCTCGGATAAGGACGATAAACCGTAGGCCCCGTCTCACAACTCTTCATAATTGATTCTGTGGGACGTAAAAGAACCCACACACTGTTCGAAAAGAGTAGGGGACGTAGTTCCTGGTGTGATGGTCTATCTCTCATCTGATGATGTTCTTTGAAGGCCGTAAGTTAGATAACTCATTGGGTTAATTACGTCACCTTCATAAATAAAGAATATTGTACTGTATTGTATTGTATTGTATTGTATTGTACTTGAAATTGAAGGGCTGAGGGCATAAACTGCCTATGTGTAGTTTTAGGTGTTTTTTTTGCATACGTTATTTCTCGAAAACGAAAACGAAATCGGTGAAAAAAATACGGGACAATGTTTTTGAATCAAAATGCAGTTCACATGCAAAAATTCGGACAAATCCAAGCGAACTAAAAAAACGGCCGAAAATTACACATAGGCAGTTTATGCCCTCAGCCCTTCATATGTCTGCCTTATTAACATGCATGAAGCAATGCCCAAGGGTATTCTTTATTTCTTTATTTGAAAACTTAGCGTCAAATGCTCGTAACTGAAGGGTAAAACTGAAACTGGACATGAAATGATTGATAGGTAGAAAGGATTGTTCCATAGTGTGACGTAGACTAAAAGTTTTGGCGGTTAAAACATTGGTACTTACGCAACGTGTCTGCCGAATCCGCGCTAGCTTGTTTGGTTTAATCGAATTATGTCAATTTGCCTGTTCGCTCGGTGATCGAAGGACATCATGAAGTCTTGAGATCCATAAGTCTAACACGGCTGAAAGAAGCCAGTCGTGTTTTCTCTGCTTGCCAAACCATGAAGAGAGAGATTAATTTGACTCTCCGGTTTGGGAGTAGAGATTAAGAGCCGGGCAGAAAAAAAAAACTCTGAAAACATCTCTCGTCTCAAAAGCGGGTCGGTTTTGCTAGTCTTGGTCCATTTCTGAAAGGTTGCCGTGCTAGAATTTGCGAAAAGGAGAGGTGTTTTTGGAGTTAGGGGCAAAAAAACTGGCCGATGTTTGCAGAATGTCTTTCGCTCGCGGAGGGCATAACACTCCCACAATTCATTGCGGCCGAAGTGGGCGCTGTCTCGCGGGCCATCGAAGCTGTGAAACAGTTCGTCAAAATTCGGAAACATTACGGAGAATTCATCCGAGAGAGGGAAGTCAGCATGACGACAAGTCCGTCCGTTTTCGATGACTATCTTGAAAACAATCCGGGGAAAAGTTGCATGGGCGCGCGTGGAAAATATTACTCGTGGTCGGTCGTCGAGTTGTTAGGTAAACACAGGGAGACATGCTGCCGAATTTCAACATATAAATCAGTTTTGCGTCGATCAACTCGGTTATTTTGATTTTATGGAGGCTTGTAAACATCAGCAAAACGTATTTTCAAGCGAGATAAACACCAGCAAAAACGTATTTGCACGCGAGACATTTTCACAAGTCGTTGTGTTACGCATCAGACGATACGGATTAAATTTCACATCTTATGCAAATAGAAGCCAACAAAACTAGTTAAGTATTTTGTTCCAGTTTTTTCACTGTCATCATTTACGTTGATTTGTGATACGAATTTCATTCCACTGGTTCCATTTGACGACGAAAATGAACCCTTCAAAATCGTTTCAATAATGACCAAAGCACGCGAAGCGCCAGTCAAATCTCTGTTTCGAAGCGGAAACCGACGGGAAACAGCTTACTCTTTTAACTCTTAATTTTGCCCTTGAACATCGTTAACTCAAATTTTCGGTGTTGCTCACGAACAGAAGTTGTTGGTAGTAGCCAAAAGCTATCTTCAAATAAAAACAACCTTCTTTAATATTTTAGTCTATTTCTCAGCCGACAGCAAGCTTTTTAAGCACTGAGTTAGAATCAAATCCGATCCTGCTTTATGCCGTTCTCAACCAAAACACCCTCTTCAACACTTTACTTGTATCGGCCAAAGCCTTCCCGAAAGAATTAAGAATCAACCAAGAAACCTGTGCGCTCTCTTCATTTCGGAGGAACCAAGAAACCAAGAAACCTGTGCGAGACTCAAAATACGCCGCTTACTTTAACGTTAACGTTTGCAATGCCCTAGGCCGAACCCTATCCCTAGCTCTAACCCTAACCCTAGCTCTAACCCTAACCCTAACTGTAACCCTAGCCCTAATTTTAACCCTAACTCTAAACTTAACAATAACCCTAAATCTTTTGAGTGCTGTTTTCAAGTCGGACAAAATCTACGCGCGCTGGCTTAAGGTTAACCAAGGTTGCTGTGTGCTGTTTTTAAGTCAACCCAGAATGTTGCGCACTGTTTTCCAGCTAAGGAAGCTTCTTGAGCACTATCAGTAAGCAAAACACTGGTAATAAGTGCTGCATTTAAAAAAGTCGACCATTTCCAAGTCGGATGGGCATCTTGTGGGCTGTTTATGAGTTAAAAAGGCACATCGCGCATAAAGAATACCCTTGGGCATTACTTCATGCATGTTAATAAGGCAGACATATGAAGGGCTGAGGGCATAAACTGCCTATGTGTAGTTTTAGGTGTTTTTTTTGCATACGTTATTTCTCGAAAACGAAAACGAAATCGGTGAAAAAAAATACGGGACAATGTTTTGAATCAAAATGCAGTTCACATGCAAAAATTCGGACAAATCCAAGCGAACTAAAAAAACGGCCGAAAATTACACATAGGCAGTTTATGCCCTCAGCCCTTCATATGTCTGCCTTATTAACATGCATGAAGCAATGCCCAAGGGTATTCTTTATTTCTTTATTTGAAAACTTAGCGTCAAATGCTCGTAACTGAAGGGTAAAACTGAAACTGGACATGAAATGATTGATAGGTAGAAAGGATTGTTCCATAGTGTGACGTAGACTAAAAGTTTTGGCGGTTAAAACATTGGTACTTACGCAACGTGTCTGCCGAATCCGCGCTAGCTTGTTTGGTTTAATCGAATTATGTCAATTTGCCTGTTCGCTCGGTGATCGAAGGACATCATGAAGTCTTGAGATCCATAAGTCTAACACGGCTGAAAGAAGCCAGTCGTGTTTTCTCTGCTTGCCAAACCATGAAGAGAGAGATTAATTTGACTCTCCGGTTTGGGAGTAGAGATTAAGAGCCGGGCAGAAAAAAAAACTCTGAAAACATCTCTCGTCTCAAAAGCGGGTCGGTTTTGCTAGTCTTGGTCCATTTCTGAAAGGTTGCCGTGCTAGAATTTGCGAAAAGGAGAGGTGTTTTTGGAGTTAGGGGCAAAAAAACTGGCCGATGTTTGCAGAATGTCTTTCGCTCGCGGAGGGCATAACACTCCCACAATTCATTGCGGCCGAAGTGGGCGCTGTCTCGCGGGCCATCGAAGCTGTGAAACAGTTCGTCAAAATTCGGAAACATTACGGAGAATTCATCCGAGAGAGGGAAGTCAGCATGACGACAAGTCCGTCCGTTTTCGATGACTATCTTGAAAACAATCCGGGGAAAAGTTGCATGGGCGCGCGTGGAAAATATTACTCGTGGTCGGTCGTCGAGTTGTTAGGTAAACACAGGGAGACATGCTGCCGAATTTCAACATATAAATCAGTTTTGCGTCGATCAACTCGGTTATTTTGATTTTATGGAGGCTTGTAAACATCAGCAAAACGTATTTTCAAGCGAGATAAACACCAGCAAAAACGTATTTGCACGCGAGACATTTTCACAAGTCGTTGTGTTACGCATCAGACGATACGGATTAAATTTCACATCTTATGCAAATAGAAGCCAACAAAACTAGTTAAGTATTTTGTTCCAGTTTTTTCACTGTCATCATTTACGTTGATTTGTGATACGAATTTCATTCCACTGGTTCCATTTGACGACGAAAATGAACCCTTCAAAATCGTTTCAATAATGACCAAAGCACGCGAAGCGCCAGTCAAATCTCTGTTTCGAAGCGGAAACCGACGGGAAACAGCTTACTCTTTTAACTCTTAATTTTGCCCTTGAACATCGTTAACTCAAATTTTCGGTGTTGCTCACGAACAGAAGTTGTTGGTAGTAGCCAAAAGCTATCTTCAAATAAAAACAACCTTCTTTAATATTTTAGTCTATTTCTCAGCCGACAGCAAGCTTTTTAAGCACTGAGTTAGAATCAAATCCGATCCTGCTTTATGCCGTTCTCAACCAAAACACCCTCTTCAACACTTTACTTGTATCGGCCAAAGCCTTCCCGAAAGAATTAAGAATCAACCAAGAAACCTGTGCGCTCTCTTCATTTCGGAGGAACCAAGAAACCAAGAAACCTGTGCGAGACTCAAAATACGCCGCTTACTTTAACGTTAACGTTTGCAATGCCCTAGGCCGAACCCTATCCCTAGCTCTAACCCTAACCCTAGCTCTAACCCTAACCCTAACTGTAACCCTAGCCCTAATTTTAACCCTAACTCTAAACTTAACAATAACCCTAAATCTTTTGAGTGCTGTTTTCAAGTCGGACAAAATCTACGCGCGCTGGCTTAAGGTTAACCAAGGTTGCTGTGTGCTGTTTTTAAGTCAACCCAGAATGTTGCGCACTGTTTTCCAGCTAAGGAAGCTTCTTGAGCACTATCAGTAAGCAAAACACTGGTAATAAGTGCTGCATTTAAAAAAGTCGACCATTTCCAAGTCGGATGGGCATCTTGTGGGCTGTTTATGAGTTAAAAAGGCACATCGCGCATAAAGAATACCCTTGGGCATTACTTCATGCATGTTAATAAGGCAGACATATGAAGGGCTGAGGGCATAAACTGCCTATGTGTAGTTTTAGGTGTTTTTTTTGCATACGTTATTTCTCGAAAACGAAAACGAAATCGGTGAAAAAAAATACGGGACAATGTTTTTGAATCAAAATGCAGTTCACATGCAAAAATTCGGACAAATCCAAGCGAACTAAAAAAACGGCCGAAAATTACACATAGGCAGTTTATGCCCTCAGCCCTTCAATTTTTAAGTTAGCCTAACTTTTTCCAGTTGCAATCCATTTCCTTCCTGTCATCTGTATCCACAATGACAGGCAATGGCAAATACAGCACTAGTGTACCGTAGTTTCAATGCATGCACACAACAATTACCACATAACAAAACTATACATTTTTTTGAAGGTTCTATTGAGTTGCAAATACATGTCTGAGCTTTCAAAATTATGCAACAGTGCGCCTTCAACTTTAAAAAGTCTCCTCTTAAAAGGGTGGGGATAGTAATTCAAAAGGAGGGAAATTGGCAAAAGTGAAATGTTAATGTCACTGAATGTGTTGTTCCACAGAATACCCACATCTGTTACATGGAAGGTAGTTCAGCCAAGTTAGACATTCGTATGGAAACAAGCAAAGGATGCAAACATTTATTAAATCTCGAGACTTAAGGGAACTACATGTACATGTACATGTATATCTTTGTAATATTAACAGGTTTGGCTGTCAATTTTGGCCAGTCCACTAATTTTAAGGTGCTCTTGCTAATTTGATAAAATCACATTTAATAAAATTAATGTTTGTTAGCTGACTGCTGCCAAAATGTGAAATTACCACAACAAAGGTTTATGCTCCCATCTCTCTGGGATTCCAGTGTTATTTCATAGTATCCTTCACAAAAACCTTTTAGCTATTGAGACTACCCTCCACCTAAGTACATGTATGAATATTTTCTGGCATTGCTCATTCAATATGAATAACTATAACTACTTACGATGTGAATGCGGGTCAAACTTTCCAGCTAAATATCCTACCACTTCACTGGTTGTCAAATGGCAGTGGTAGTCCTGCAAGTTAAATTAACCATTGAATTTCATCAAAATTTATCTAGTTGTCCCAAGTTGATAAGTGTCCACTGCTGGCTTCTTGTCACATCAAACAGCCCCAGAATTAGATTCAGGCTTGCCACACTCATTATGACAGAAAAACTTCCCTAACATTTCCCTGACTTTCACAGACCACAAACTAATTTTCACTGACCATCCAAGACAAATCATTGGACAATGACGCCAGCAATAAAGCCTCAGAAGATTAACTCCTTTGCAGGAACGTTTTAAAATGACATTATCATTATTGATAAAGAATCTTCTTTCCAAACCTACATTGTAAGGGCTAGCCAAAAGTACGGTAAAATCCCCTGACTTTTCTGAACCATGAAAAAAAAAAACTATTTGCCTGACTGTTGTGACCCTGAGGATAATTTGTAGATACTCACCATAAGCAACAAACAGTTTGTAGAAATATCAACTGAAAATGGCTGCATTTTTCCCGTGGCACTGAAATTCACCAGCTCAACCAGGGTATGAGGGTCGCTATAAATTAAACAGAGAAAAATCCATGAATTCATTACTTTAATTTATTTTTTATTGTTTTCAAAGCAATCATTATGGAAATACACTCCAAAAAATGGGTGCTTCAAGTTTCCATGTTTTGAAGAACTTGCGTGTTATTTAAACTTGCTTTTTTAACAAACAAATCCATTTAAATCAGCTCTTCTGGATTGGACTTTCCTGATAAAATAAATGGCTAAAATAATAAACAAAACTGAAAAAGATAAATTGTAAATGCCATTACCATAAAGCTTTGGCTCTTACCTATCTGGGGCCACCAATGTGTATTTGATTGACTGACGAGTCCTAACAGCTGGCCGCTTTCTACCCCCTGACCCAGGTGGAGATGACAATGGACTGGGCATCTCTAAAAAGGTAAATGTTTATGTGAATCAGTGATTCAAAGATCACAACCTTTTACCAATGTTACAAAATTATATTTCCTCACTTAAAAAATAATGTGACCTACCTGTTCATCCAAGAGGGTTTGCGCACGTTTGTTGTAAACTGTTTTAATTTAACGGTCTCTATTGTTCATTCTTGCGATCTGATTGGTTTACCAGATTCTCCCACTGAGTTCCAGTGGCATTAAGTGGCGTGACACAATAACTCATAACAGCGAAATGAGAATCGATTTATTTTTCTATATTGCTGTTATTTATTTGAATCTTTTGGGGCCTAAAAGACATCAGTTCCTCCGGAAACACGGCAAATACGTATGGTTCATCATGTAAAACTTTCAGCGACTGAGGAAGCGAGGGAAGTTGATTGTTTTGTTTGCATTTTCTAGTATGGCTAACTAAAACCCGACACGATAAAGGATTCCATGTTTTGCCAGGATAATTACAAAACAAATTCAAGGAGACAACAGCCTGACCATGGAAGACAATATTCCAACAAGCTTTAGACAGAATTACCTTAACATGTAGGTTGACCCCAAACTAAACGGATTTTTAACAAGAGCCTGCCAACAAATAATTTCGCGTTACACGGAGTTCAACAACGCCACCCGCCTACAAGCTCTTTTCCTCACCGCTATGACAACTCTTGTTGAAAATATTGATGCAAATGAAGAGAGAGGATGTTAAGGAAACCACAATGACAAAAAAAATAACAATACTTGGGGAAATAAACAGGATGAACGAGGATTATTTTTGCAAAATAGCGCTTACTGGCGATTTGCTTATTTTCTGTCTGTGCGAAATTCAGCGCGGGCCGCAATGCGTCTTGGATGAACATGGGTCTTTAAATAATTTAGTTTCTTTACAAATCTCAAACAACTGCAGTAAAATGTTACTTAAATACTGAGCAGAAACAGTATTGTGTGTTTTATTGTATATTTGTTTAAAAACAAACCAACAGGGCCACATAAAGTGTAGTTCGTGAGCAGGAAGAGGAGGGAATAATTACAAAATATCATGTCCCAAAAGGGGGGAGGCTTATTAGAGAGGAGGGGTTTATTACAAAAACTGACTCCCAAACGAAATAGAGAGGGGGGCTTAATAGAGCTTTTATGGTAAATTTGTAAAATTCATTAATAATTCATAAGAGTTATGACCAATCTAGGGGTAGTATTTGAGGTACATGATTGTATACCTCTCTAAACCCCAATACAAATCAACTACTGCATTAACTTTCAAAAAAGAGTCCTTTGACATAGATCTCTACTGATTAACATGACAAACACAATCTATTGTTTTATTTTCACCAGTAAGAATAATAACCCAACCTTTATGCGCTTTAAAATGCCCACAGAAGTTTCCCACTCATATTATTTTTAT
This sequence comes from Pachyseris speciosa, assembly GCA_016490735.1. Taxonomy (NCBI): domain Eukaryota; kingdom Metazoa; phylum Cnidaria; class Anthozoa; order Scleractinia; family Pachyseridae; genus Pachyseris; species Pachyseris speciosa. The sequence goes on from JAEMWC010000262.1 coordinate 860,690, forward strand.
ATCTATTACTTAAATATGAAAATAAGATGAATAACTACCGCGGTATTTCCACAGTGAAAATAAAGAGCAAAATGTTTATGTTAAATATGAGATTAATAAGGTTACAACTTACTGCAGAATTATTGAAAATTGTAAGGCCTCTTACCAATGGGACTTCTGAGTGATCCTGAAGGCTTTGACTGATGTGGTGCAGCAGCCAGTGCGGTGGGGGAGAAAGGTGAAGGAGACTTCTGTGGGGGTGGGGGTGGCGGGTGAATGTAGCCAATGTTTGGTTTTCGTCTGCAAAGAAAATGGCAACAAAGCTCATGAACCCTACATCCTTTGCATTTTAAGCTCCACAGACCATTAATCTGTTATTAAAGTATTTAAGCAATTTGTTCTTTCCCTCAGAGAGTCTTGATTCATGTAACAAGCTGTTGAAATGTTGGAAGTCTTGGTCAATTTTTAGGGGATGGCGATTGTACAAATTACAGTTACCTGCTGAGAACAATAATTGAAGGGCTTGGTGGAAAACTATGCTAAGGGTGTTTTTTATTTTGCTCAAAAATTGCGGTTCTTTGCATATAGGCTTGTTTTTACATGTATGTGGTAAACATTGCGCTGTATTTTTTTCTGCTGCTTTGTGCTTAGTCTTCAAGAAAAAATGGGCCAAAAAATGCGTTCACCCAAAAATCCACTTAGCATAGTTTTCCACCAAGCCCTTCAATTCTATGCACAGTGTCGAATACATGTACATCAGTCTGTAGGTAGCTGATTAAGTAGTTCTTTTCAGTAGTAGTGTCATTTAATGATTTTATACTCATTGGTATTTTTATCTTGAAAGTTGGAAATGTGTCCTTCAGCTTTCTTAGAAGGTAAAGATAATAATGTGATAGTTGTTAACTGTAGTGGTCTCAGGGCTCAACATATATCTGAACTTATACTACGCTCAAAAAATTACTCAATTCTGATAAATCAAGAGCAGTACAACATTATTTATTAAGCTTCCATGGCAACAGTGTGTGAGCGCAGCCAAACATGGCAAATTTGGATGTTTTGACAGGTGAAACAAGAAAAAAAGGCACATAAACTGAACTTGTGATTCTCTGGAATGATCTTTTGATGTAATTTAGTAGTAAGAATACTTGTTACATGTACATTTACAAATTGCATGAGCTCATACAAAGCTCATGCAATTTGTAGTTTTGTTGAGCAAACTATAAAATAATAAATTAAAAAATCGCACGGCCTTTAATACTGTATAACCTATTACATATGAATTGAACTCAATGCCATACAGTTTCCTATACTAATGATGGGCAATTTTACAAGTGTCTCACCCTCGTCCTGATGGAGTTGAATGTGAAGCTTTAGCTGGCCGTTTCATCTCCCCTGGCCAAGAACTGCTTGCGGCTGTACTTGAACCTGAAACCTTCTGACTTGCGCTCTTTGGAGTTGTAGTCGGCTGTGCAGTTGAAAGAGGTGGTGACTGAAAACTGGTGGAAGCTGCTGAGGATGAGGATGATGAAGCAACAGCCTTCTTGTCTCCATGGCTGGTAGATGTCTTACTGGGTGGTGATTTGTGAGATGAGAGTGGTGTGGACTGGCCTGATGGAGGAGATAACTGTTTGTGTGATGCTGATGGAGTTTCCTGGCTTGATGACACCTTTGTGAATGAATAACACAAACTTACTTTTGCACATTTTAGTGTCATTCGTATCTCAGTGCGTCCACAAAGCTAAAAAAATCCAACTGAGTATTAAAGATGGTGTGTTTAGGGAATGAACACTGAAGCTTGACAGACAAGCATTTGAATTTGATAGAATGTTATGCTCGACCTTAAAAAGCTGACTAAATTGTCTTCCTGGGGTCCGATTCACGAAGCCCTCTTAAGTTAACATGTATCCTAAGTATTGTTTTCCCACAATAGCCCACTGTTAGAAAACAATCCTTTGGATACCTTAACTTGGGAGGGCTTTGTGAATCTGGTCCCAGGAATAAAAAAAAGTTTGAAATTCTAAAAAGTTACATGGTATGTTGTAGCCAAATCTCTTTCAAAGTTGGCAGCACAAAAAAGTGTGACAGCCATTACACTTAGACCATGTTTTTTGTGTTATGTGGTCATGTACAGTGTTTACTAATAGACAGTACTTTAATTCATTTGCCTGTTTTCTTTACTTTGCCTCTTCCCCGCTTTGCACAGTTATTCAAAAGTACACTGAAATACGTTGTACATGTACATTGTTTATCTTATCATACTGACTTACCGGTGGATTTTGTTTCCTGAACCAGGTTGTCTTGAATTGATCCAGTTTTTTACCTTTGTACTTCACCTGTAATTAAGAAAGATAACAAAAGTTTTACATTCTGTGTTTCTTTATACATTAAAGTGAAGAGCCAAAGTATAATAGATTTGACAGCAATGTTTATTTTGAAATTAGGATCTTGATTTCTGAATATTTTAAAGAAAAATCATTTGATCCACTTTTTTGAGTAATTGTTGTAGACGGAAGGGTGACTTGGATTCAGGGAGAATTGTACATGCTTTTGCTGCACTAAACTCCACATAAGCCTTCCTGAACTTGGAATTCTCTGGGACCTCACCCAATTACCAGTATCCTTTGCATACTGCAAGTTCCTACTAACTTTTATTATTACTAACTAAAGGGTTGTGGGACAAAACCAAAACAAGTACAGGTGTACAACTACTTACATACACAGGAACACCACTCTTAAATGTCTCAAGAAACTTATTATAAGTATTTTGCCAGGTAAATGGCAGGTACAATGTACCATTCACTGCTCCTGCATTGTTCAATTTCTTTTATAAAAAAAAGAAAAAGAAAACATTACCAACAGTTGTAGCAACTTTTTTTTTATTGTTTTTACCATGGGACATATGGATCAAACATGGTTACACCAAAGGCCACTACCAGTCAAATTATTAACAAAGAAAAAAACTTTTAAATTGAACAGAACATCTTGGGCCAAGCAGGAAAAGAGCTCTTGATCAGATGGATTGTAGCACAAGGTGGTTACTTTTGGGAAAACAATACCTAGCTATTACCAAAAGCCCTAGATCTGATAATTACACTACATCTCCCAGCTCTGTGATAGGTCCCTATCATAGACTGCCAGCAGTCCCTCTTTGTTTCCTTCGTTGATCTTGTAAGCAAACGCGAAGCCCGAGTGAGCGGAAATTGGGGTGAGCAGAAGTCAAGTCGAGCAAGTGGAAAGAAGGAGGGACTGCAGACTTTTCTCTTTACGACGCATTTAGTAAGATAACTCAGCCATGAAAAGCTCCACCCCTTTTTGTCACATGGGCCAAAAGTAAACTTTTGCACTTTTGAGAATTTTCGAGGGATTATTTTGGTCTCTGTGGAAAGCTAGAAACCTCTAGTTTTAAGATTTTCTAATTACCACTCAAAAAATAATTTCAATAAGTTGAATTCCATTTTTCCGTCAATGAATTATAAAATAGCGCTATGATGTTATCCGTTTTCCTGTCATCGCAAATAAGATAATACTGAATTTGTCTTGCCAGAAAAAATATACTTAAGACTTACATGTACAGTTGTAACTCAAATTTTATTTGTATTCTTACAATAATTTTGGTCTCGATGGAAAGCTAAATCCTTGCAGTTTTGATTTTTGCATTTGCTTGGGTGAAACTGTTCACACAACATGGAAAAAAACTTCCGTGTACAGGTAAAACAGTGGCTTGAGTGACCGCCGTCCCACAGAATAAACAAACAATAACACTCTGTCTTCAAAAAATTCTAACTCTCATTAGTTTCGTTGTAAAGCAATAATTTTGGTCTCAATGGAAAGCTTGAAAAGTGTAGTTTTTAGATTTTGTTATTGATGCTCACGAAATCTGTTCAAGAAGTTCAAATCGGTTTCTGTTAATGAATGAAAAGTTCCAACTCGTGTTCTATTTGTATTCTTGCAATAATTTTGGTCTCTGTGGAAAGCTAAAGCCTTGTAGTTTCTGTTTTTTGAATTCCACTTGGACAAAAATGTTTGCAGAACATGGGAAAAAATTTTTCAGGTACGAGTAAAACAGCGCTTTGAGTGACCGCCGTCCCACAGAATAGACAAACACTGACACTCAGTTTTCGAAAAATTCTAACTCTTGTTAGTTTCGTTGTAAAGTGATAATTTTGGTCTCTATGGAAAGCTAGATACCTGTAGTTTTTAGATTTTGTTTACATTGACGCTCATGAAATCCGTTAATAAGTTGACTATCGGTTTTCCGTCAAGGAATGAAATTGCGCTCTCATGTTGTCCCTTTTCCAGTCAATGCAATATTTGTGTCCCCGAAAAAATAATAACTCGTGTTCTATTTGTATTCTTATAATAATTTTGGTCTCTATGGAAAGCTAATTAAAAACTTTGTGGTTTCTGTTTTTTGAATTCCACTTGGATGAAAATGTTCACAGAACATGAAATAATTTTTTTTGTGCACACCATTGCTGTCTGCTGTGTTTCGTTTTGTCTGTCAACAGGTTGCCAATGACTTATGCTAATCAAATTCTTCTGACAGCGTACATTGTCTGATTAGCCAATCGAATGCGTTTCAAACAGAAAAGGCTGCAGTTCCTCTATCTTTCCACTCGCTTGCGCTGACTTCCACTCGTCCCAATTTCCACTTGCTCGTGCTTCGCGCTCGCCCACAGGATCGACAAAGGAAAGAAAGAGGGACTGCTCGCAGTCTATCCCAGGCCTATTACTGCTTTCACGCTAGCAATTATAGTTGCTTTAATGCCCAATACTAGTTTATAACAGAACTAAAGAAAAGCGTGCACTCTGATTGGTCAATTAATCATTTACTATTTGCCCATGGGTGAATGCTGCTGATGATAGCTGATGTGTGCGTTGTTTATGAACTAAAATTTTACAAAATTTGTATTGTTTCAATTGTCATAGTGTCTAGTATGTACCGAAGTATTAAGCTGTCGCAATTTCTGTGAATGAAGTTGTGCACACCTGTTTTTCTTGGTCATGTAAGTTAGTGTTATAAAATGGGACTATGATGCTTATGTTATGTTATATAACAAAAATGGTAAACGTATCAGTGTGCATTATTGAGTTATCGATGCATTTGGGAGATATGCTAAGCACTCAAGAAGCTAGAGTCACTCTCAGCTACACCTCGAGCGACTCTTACAATTCTCTTGTGCTTAGCAAATCCCTGTATGTATCCATAACTCAATAGTGCATGCCGATCCATTTACCATTTTGTTAAACATGTATCAGGCTTCACATCATACAGTGTATTGCTGATGCACGTAATTAGCTATGGATTGGAATGAATGACTGATAATTCCTATCAATGATCATGAGCCACTCACAGATGCCCATCCACAACCTGACTTCTTGGAAGGGTTGACAAGCTTCTTGCAGTAAATTGCCCAGGCAGATGGTGAGTTAAATACTTGATCAGCCTCAGGCCATCTTATTCTGCCATCAGGTAAGAGATCAGCTACAAACTTTTGACCCTAAAAAGTAAATAACAATTTGTATTAATTTATTAATTAATAATCAATAATTGAAGACTATTCTCTAAAAGGGGAATATACAGTGTATATTACCATTTGGCCTTAAAATCCAAATCTCTCTGAACTCTCTCTACTTACTACCCTACTACTCTACTCTACTCTACTCTGACATACAGGGCTTATTTATAAACATGTCAGATTTGCTGAATCCAGACCTTCAAATCACAGAATTTCATTCCTGACACCATTGTAAGCCTGCATGCCAAAGTAGAGAGCATACAGTAGATTGGTTTGTATTAATTTTTAAGGCCACATGTTGAGGTACACTCCTTTTGTGGGAACTCTTGTTAACCGGTAGTTGTATTACAACTTACCAAATAATCTATGGATAGACATTTTTCTCCAGGGTCCATTACACCATCATCAAGCAGCATACCTAGAGTCACCCCACGCCCTGTTAACACTGATCGTGGCTTCCTCCGTCCTTTTGGTTTTGCATTGACAGGTTTGTCAGTTTCATCTTCTTCCTCATCATCTTCATCTTCATCCACTTTCATTTCTTCGTCTTCCTCAACATCGTCAATGTCATCTTCCATTTTCTCTGTACCGATAATATACAATAACAATAAGAAAATCTAATGTCAAATAAAGGAATTGAGTAATGCTGAAAAATAAAAACAAAACTTGTCCACAGAATTTTATATTCTAATGAAAAGAATATCAGATTGCTAAAAGATACGAGTCTTTCATGTAAGAGATCAGGAAGAAGAAGTAAGTCCTTAAAGACAGGGCACAGTGCCCAGTCCTTTTTCTTAGCACATCGCCATTTTTCTCAGTGCATTCTCCATTTGCAGATGGGGAAAAGGGGCTATTGCATGATACGGGTGATACAGTGAAAATATTATGTAAAATCTGTGAACTGTGAATTTTATTAATTTGTAATTTCTCTTCCCCCCCCTTTCTTTTAAGCCCTGGCTAAATGAGTAAACATTATCATGATTCAACATTGTGTTCGATGAGCATGTTTGGCTGTTTAGCCACCTCTCTCAATATCGCATTTTTAAAAAATGGTTTCCCATGATAGCCTGCACAGCTGGCGGTTTTGTTAGGGAGCAGATGAGTGAGCGACAAAGCCATGAAAATGAGTGGCAAAGCCACAAGGAGAAACCACCTGCCTGGATTCGCAACAGCACAATTTTATTCACGCTCGCTGGTGCCCAATGAAAAGAGAAACACTTTAGAAACTTTGCTTTCAAAGGAACAACTCATCAATAAATGGCGGGTCACAACCACTTCCATAACAAAATTGAATGTTTAAGACAGAGTATTTTGCCGTTTCAATCGTCTTGTTTGTTGTTGTTCAATCGTCTTTTTTTTGTTTGTTGTTGTTGTTGTTGTGACGGCACAATTATTCATGCTCGCCCGCACACCGACGTCTTAGAGATTATGCAGATTTTTGGCTTCTCGGCGGCTGGTATTAATTGTTTTGTTTCCGAAAACAATTACACACAAAGAGAACTTATGGGTGCGAATAACAAAGGCCAGATGCGTATAGGATACGCAATTTTAGACACGTAAAAAAAATTTTATATGCAAAAAACGCGTGTATATTTTGCTGTACTGTACCTACCTACCTACCCTTTGTCGGACAATGCCTTCTATTTTAAACTCAATAGCACTAATTCTAGTCCTGAAAATGATCTTATGTTGACTGGTGACCTGCTAAATACAACCAGATAAATGTTTGCGATTTCAGATTGCTTATAATACTCTGTGACATTCTTACAGCCATACCCTGTCTAGGACAGGCTTGCTTGAAATTATATACCCTATTCTGAGCAGAGGGGCCCAAAACCATACCCTATCCAGCAGCACATCCCCGTATAGGCATTATAGGGGAGTACCCAGCTTGGGAGTGATGTACATGCTGCTCCAACTTACACACTACTGTATGTCCTGTTCTGTGCATCATTCCAACAACTACTGGTGCATGCACATAAAGGGCACCCTGCAAAATCTCAAGTTACTTTTGACCACCACTTCATCAGGTGGACACATATACACTGTAGCTGGAAAGAACACACTTAAAAAAAAGAATTCAGGCATAGTCTATAAGCATTAAGCTACAAATGCTTAGCCTCAATTTCACAGTAAACAGTCCACAGCCCATATCGATCCCTCAAACCCTGAATTTCGTGATTCAATCAACAGCCTTGAATCGAAGTAAGCTTAAGCTTAAGCTTAGCTTAAGCTTACCACTTTCAAACCATTTGAATTGATGCGGCGCTCACTTTTAGTCTTAACGTGGACGTGCGTAAAGCAGAACAGTAAATGAATTCGGTAAACTCGAACTGAACTAAAGAATATGTAGCCTGTTTAAGGAAAAATTAATCAAAAGTGGATTTCATTTTGCTTTAAACTTCGCATACAGACATCAACGTTTATAGCTGAAAAGCACCTTTCATGAACCCTTCCACTTTTCATACCCTCAGCGAAAACAAGCAGCCTTACCAATCATAAGTTAGATCCTCTGACTAACTCTTGTTCCTTGAAGACTGACAACTTCTGCTAAACGACAATGAGCTTGGCAATCAACAGTCATCTAAACAGCGTGCTTCACTGTCTGTTGTATCCTATACATTTTTCCGAAAAGCCTCGGGTGTTCGCTCAGACTTCGGAAATGTTCGTCAACACGATCGTTTCCCGGTCCCGAGTTTGACCTCAGGTCCTCTCATGATCAATCACATGCATGTCATTGACAGTTTTCCGTACTCCATTTAGTGTTTTTATCTCCTTTGCTAAACCAAGCAAATCGTTTTTTCAGTTTAAGAGCTCGTTTTTCTTTGCGAAAACATCAACGAACCGTTTACAAATCGTCATCCCTTTCTTGAGAACCATGACTACTGAGAAGAAGCCATTCGAGCGACTTCCAACTGGTGTGGTCCCCAAGAACTACAACTTGACATTACAGCCAAATCTCACGGAATTCACCTTCAGTGGCAGGGAAGTCATCGATGTTGAGGTGGGTGAACTTTTGAAGTTAATTGCCTTGAAGTATAACTAGTTTGCATGTCTGGGAACCTTGTTCCGTGTTGTGTCCTATTGTTACGTTCAGTGCCTGGTTACCTATCTCAACGTTTAACGAACGTCCGTATCCAGGTCTACAGTTTGTGAAAAGAATTTTTGTGGTTCCATCTAATAATTGAGTTTGGTCCTCCAGAATTCTAGCCATATTGATAGACTTTACTTTTCTATCGCAAGCATGTCACTGTGCGTACAGCTGAGTGTGCAGGAGAGGGGACAGGGTACCCCCAGTGGGCCCACACTTTTACACCCTTTTGTTGTCGGCTTCATCTTCCCTTTTGTTTTTCCATTCTGTTGCAAAAAGGGGAAAAAGCAATTACATCCCTCTCACTTCCCACCCCACAAAATTCTTTTTTTTTCTCTCGATTAGCTCCTAGTCTCCTGTAGTTAAGCGGTTGGGGGTCTGACAGCTGGGGATTTGTTGAGGGGTGGGGTGGGATAATAGGATCAAGGGGAATGAACAAAGTGGAAGTTATTTTTTATTAAAGGGTATCATACTATTGTAAAGAAAAAGCACTGGTGTATATATTAGGTAGGGTTACCAGAAGTCTTCTCTTCTCCAATGAAATCCATGGTGATTGATGCAGTTTTCATTAAATGTATTTAGGTTGGTCAAGCAACAGACAAGGTGAAAATGAACTGTGTGGATATTGATATCAAGTCTGCAAATTTTACATCTGCTGGTTCAAGTGAGTGTGTGTTTATTTGTTTTTAATTGTTTATGCTAAAGCATGTATTCAAGAAGAGAGAAATAATACTTACCTCTACATGTATGTACAGTAATTCATGTACTGTAAATCCAAGAGATGCACTTGTGAAGTTTGAAATGGAAAATTCCTTTTGAGGAATCTGGCACAAAACAAGGCTATTTTTGAAATATATAATGTACAGTGTAGTAACAAGACTCAGAAGTGTAATGTTTTTACCTACTACACTGTATAAGCTTACCTGCAAGTTAACCCATTGACTACCGGAGGTTTATACATTTTCGGAGTGATTTTCCACCTATAAACGATGAATAGCAATTCGTGACTCTTTATTTGAACTACCAGGGAAAAGTGGTGCTGTCCTAAGGCACTGGAGGCTCAAGGTTTCTGAAAACGTCATTTTGACGTAGCTATTTTTTATCCGTGAAGCAACAACAATGGCCCAAGTTCGGTTTGCTTGCGATTTCTGCTAAATTTACAGCCATTTTTCATCTTTAGCGGCTGCCTGATGAGCATCATTAAGCGTGACGGTAGCTAAGAGTCCACTTTCTCAAAGAATCGAGCAAGGTGATGTACTTTGTTGTTGAATTTGGCTTGTTACTCGACGAACTGGGAATTTGGCCAGTCGAACACTTAGTACCTTTGGGACTCGACTATTGATGAATTTCTCGACCTACCGCCACATATTTTGGAATTTCTGAGTACTGAAGATGACCACAAGCAGGAATTTTTGGCAGTAGGTCGGAGTGGCTGTATGTGAAAGAATTGGGAGAAGGAACGGGTGCTGTCAAAGATTCTCGTCATTTCCCAACATGCAATGTAGTCTAGATGTTGAAAATGGCGGAAAGGCCCAAATGCACTGGAACAAAAGGCTGTATCTACGCTCGGGAGAAGAATATGAAAAAAAAAGTCATTTCTAAGCTAGAAAAAGGACTGAATTTCGTTATGATGGTTGAGGTTTGGTTTTTCGGCGATGATTTCCTTAAAAAACATGAAGGCAAAAAGGGGCATTTTTGTTGTTTCTCTTTGACGTTCAAAACGGCCAGTTTCGTTCTTGTCCAAACTCAAAAGGCCATATTTGGTAAAAATTGCTACGTTTCTTGCATTTATTGGATATCCAAATTTAAAGGGCATTCCATTTCGTGCTCACAACTAACAGTTAAGGCAATATTCGTGCGATTGAGAAAGTTGCAATGTTTTGAAGCATGGGAGTTTTTTACGGCCGGTTTTGGCCGGCACAGGTGCCAATAGGTTAGTGGTGTAAGTTGTTTGGTAACCAAGGGTTGGGTCTCAAGATATTCCTGACAGGTGTGACCTAGGGGAATATAGATTTCCAATGCGGCTGAAAGTATTGAGCACTTCCTTTAATGCAGTTTGAAGTTGATTCACTTGTCTTTTCTGTACTTGAAAGGTTTATGGGTTTAAGCTTCTCACAGTTTTGTTGTGCTTCATCATTCTGATCTTGAAACTATCATTTGGAACTACTCTAAGGTAAAAGTTGTCCAAATCAAAGATGGCCACTTGTAAAGTTTGTGACTGTGGATCTACTGAGGCCCACTACGTAGGCAGTGTTCTCCCCAGGTATTTAATGCCAGGTGGGCCACCTGGCTTGATTCATTGAAAAATCGTTGCTGCCTGGTATAAAAGTGAAGAAACCTTTGTATATAGTTTAAGATCTGGAACTGGGATCCTGTCCATAAGTAAAGAAAAAACCACTCAATAAAAATATTGAATCATTGCCAAGTGTTTCTTCATTGTGTTTTTTTTTTTCTTCATTGTGATTTTAGCTCGGATTTACCCTTCCATGAAACCTGTCATCCACTTGTTTCATTAAACTGCAGCCATCTTTCAATTTGCCATAAATTCAAGGCCACTTCAAGGGATATTACATCAAATACTAAAACTAAATTTCCACTTCCATGGAAGTGCGGCTTCGATGAATTCAGGATGCTCTGAACAGAAAACGAAAAGCTTCTCAAAGCAAATTAAGTTCCTTTTTTTACCCTGGAAAAGAGACATAAGAGTGTTAGTAATGCTAGATTAGGATTCCTTTAGACACAGTGGAAAATTTCCGTCAGTATGCCCCCTGGCCTTCCCAAAATCCTGGGGAGAACACTGCTAGGGTTCATTTTTCCTAGCTTTCCATCATGCTGTTTTTCGTCTTCCTTCATGCATTGTGATTACTGACTTTGTATTATGCAAAGGGTTTTTTTTCCTGTTTTTAGAGATCAGCTAAACTCAAAACCTATAAAATTTCTCTGTAATTATCTCCGAAACCTCCTCTGTTATTAGTAGCCCACTGGCTAGAGGTTCTCAAATTAATTTTGCTATCCCAAACCAAATTTCTACTAGTCCTACTGTAAGCTAATAGAAACGTAAAGCTTGTGGGATGTGGCGGGAGTGACAAGGATAGGTATCCATACCTATGAGAATTAATGTGATCAAGTGGCTTCAGCTTACTTGATCACATTAATTTGTGAAGTATCCTTGTCACTCCAGCCACATCCCACAAGCTTTACGTTTCCATTGCTTGTTTTATTGATACGTGGGTACTTGAGCCTGAGCATTAGCTATGCCATGCTGATGAGGCCTAACAAGGCCGAAACAGCTGTCCATGGCTGCTAATGCTTGTGCTCAATCTTTGCTTTGGTAGATTTAAGGGGTAATGCCCCCTACCTTGTGGCCTTAGTGCCTTTTGAGTGGCTTCAGCTTTCTTGATCACATAAATTTGTGAAGTATCCTTGTAAGCGAATGGACTTCTGCTAAGGTCGAGCACTGACCTTAATAAAGTTTTTGGGTACAGGATGAGTGATCGATAAACTAGGTTAACCAAATGTCACTGCAAAAAGCCTTAGTTATGATGGATGGAAAAGAGCCATCTACCTATGGGAGATTTTTAAATAGCATGGTACTTTGACATGACTGGAATTGGAACTAACTGATGTCTTTGAAAGTTTTTTGCTTCCACACAGTATTTGCATAATAAGTATATATTATTTAAAAAAATATGTATGTCCATACATCATGGTGACCATACATCATTCTACTGAGACATGCAATCTTGACTCATTTTTTGCCTTGAACCCTTCTCAATTTGTTGCATGGCATGTACCTAATCTTTGTTTTTTTTTTTTAGCTGTCAATCAATCTGACATCAGTTACAACAAGGAGGAAGAGACAGTAATAATCAGTTTCCCTTCCCCTCTTCCCCTGGGGAATGGCCAGTTATCTGTTGACTTCACTGGAGAATTGAATGACAAAATGAAAGGATTTTACAGAAGTAAATACACAGGAACTGATGGGCAGGAAAAGTATTGTGCTGTCACACAGTTTGAAGTAAGTCAAGCATCTGTGGTACCTTTATTTAAGAATATATTATAGTTTTATGTGTTTAAATATACAATCCCAGGTCAGGTGAACCCTTCTTCATCCACAGACTTACACAGTCATGTTTCACAGTATCTCTTCAAACTATTTGACACGTGCATTTGATTCTGCTTTTCTGGTCTGTTTTGCAAAGATTTCTGTGAAATCACATGACTGTCAAGCTTGCAAAGTAAATTGTTCACTCAGTGTATTGGTGAACTGATCCAGGCAAAGCTTAAATAGCCATGTGGCCATCCAGCCATTTATTGGACAGCCTGTTATCTTTTAGCAGGGCAATATTCTGGACAGCTTGCTGAGTGTGTTTTAAAATACAATACCCACATTGGATTTTAGTGTGTGAACAGTTAAGAAAGGCACTGCATTGTACGTAACCTCTTGATAAATAGTATTGGTCTAATGTATCATTTTATTTTTAATTATAATCAGTTTTTGTTTGCCACACATACAGTAGTACATAATTATAATAGTTACATTATGTTTTAATCAATTACCTCTTGCTAGCCAACAGATGCGAGGAGAGCATTTCCTTGCTGGGATGAACCTGCACTCAAAGCCACATTTGATGTTACATTAGTTGTACCCAAAGACAGAGTAGCTTTATCTAACATGGTATGTTTTAAGTTCTTGCATCTACACAATGTACATTTATAGCCAAAATTAATGAGCCTTTTCATAAATTAATTTTTGCCTGACAGAAACAGCTGGGATGATTCTGTGGGAAAAATATTGAATTAATAATAATGATAATAATAATAATAATAATGATGATGATGATGCCTCTTCCTCATTGACAATCCTGCTTTTCTCTTCCAAGTCCTTCTCAATTTGTTGTTCATATTAATTTTACTGCTCAATAAATAATGACTCACTATCTTTTTTTAATTTCTTCTCTGTTGTAGGATGTGGTGGAGGAGAAAGATGTGGCTGAAGATGCTTCTCTTAAAAGTGTGAAGTATTCGCGGTCACCCATCATGTCTACATACCTGTTGGCATTTGTGGTCGGAGAGTTTGACTTTGTTGAAGGAAAGGATTCTGACAATGTGACCATCAGAGTTTACACCCCAAAGGGAAAAGCTATCCAAGGACAGTTTGCTTTAGAGGTCAGTACCTAGCATGTAATGTGTGCTGGTAAACCAATAGCTGATCATCAAACTCCAAAAATGTGATAGGGATAACCTATACCTGCAGTGGCCCATCTGGAAGAGACTTGGGACTCATTCATCTTCACTTTGTCTGGACCACTAGGTGTCCGCTTTGTTTCCCGTTTTTCACTTCACTCCATGACCTCTCCATGGCCTAATGTCCTCTCACTGTACTTTTCTTCTCCATTAAGTCTTCATTGGCTTGCCCATTTCCCTTTCCCTTGTGGGTTCTTCACCAGGTTTGATGGCCACTTGATGTTGGTGGCAGTTTTCCATTGAGTGTGGTGAATCCACAACTGCTTTTTCCTGTTCTGGTTGGTGACCTGGATCATCCCCTGTTTGGTGATGTGCCCAAAATCCTCATTTAACATCTTCCTCTACCACTAAACAGCCAGGGTGTGCTGTAGCTTGCCATCAATAAAAGCCTAGAGATTTTTGGTCAGTCTCACCACTATATATACAGGCTGTCTCAAGGATTTTTTTCATATATGAAGTCCATTGACCAACTATTACTGATGGCTGATGACTATGATTACATGTATAATAATTATTCTGATTTGCAAAGTCCAGGTCTTGTTGGCACCAAAGGGCTACTTATAGTAGCAACCCAATCCAATCTGAAGGAGAATTCTTGTCAAAATGAAAGCAGGCAGTAATATGTCGGCTGCCTAAGGTCTTACAGCACCTTGAGCACTGACTGTCTGTGGTCCTAAATTTTAGTAGTGTGTGCAGCCTGTATTCCTACTAAAATGAGTATTGGGTCACCTGTGGTGTATCAGAACTGAAGTCCAGATATAGAGGGTGACAAAACCTAGCTCTGTCTGATTGTCCAGGACAAGTAAAAATTTGATTTGGATGAGTTAATTTTTGACTTGATCTAAGGGACAAGCACATTTTGTCTTTGACCAAAAATAATAATTAAACAAAATAATGAAGATTGAGACAGAACTACATGTACAGTAATTGCCAATGAATATTATTTTTATCTATTCATGAAAAAATGAAGGTTCTTACTTTACAAAAGAAGGCTAAACAGTCCAACAAATTTTAACACTTTGAAGCCATGCTTTGTTTCTGTACATAACATCCTTGAAGGTTTTGTAACTTAATTGGCCCATTTGGGTTTATCTCAGTCCCAAGCCTACTGGACTGAAATTAAAAATGGCTGAACCTTGACAGCACATGTTGTTCCATTTTCATCCAAAACAAAATAAGAACAAAAGCATCTCTTATTCTAAGAATGATGAATCTGAAGAATCTTTGAGAGTTGATGTGAATAACAAAGGCCAAACAGAATATGAAAAGAAAAGAAAACGCCACTTTCAATTTACATTCTGGACAAGCATTTTTGGGCTTCAGACAACCAAGTTCTTCCTGATGGTTGTTTGAAGGACAAGTGAATTGTGAAATTTTGTGGTACTCTGAGGTAACGTGTTCTTAGTACAATACTATGCTGTGTTGTGTGTGGGCTGATATGGTGCTACAGTAGTGTCTTTTGGCCTTTTTCTTTATTACAGGTCCTCTTACAATCATACTCGTAATCCAAAATAATGTTCATCTCACTTCCACACATCTTCTTGTACAGTCTCATAACAAATTATGTCTCTGTAGTTGTAATAGTATTTTTTTTTGTTTCCTACATGTACATACACTTCCTCGAGGAAATAATGCCCGGCTGTCATTAAGGGCCAGGAGCCAGGGATTTTCCCTGGCCAATGGTGATAATTCTGGACTTGATCCCTGGCTACTTTCAAAGAGAAATGTTATATTGACTTATACAGCTGTACCAACAGCTGGATTCCCCGGCTAGTTAAATTTGCAGATCCTTGCCTGTTCTGTTGGACAAATGACCACACTTTACGCCAACATGGAGAAAACGGTATTATGAATGATTTAATTTGAACTAAGATACAAAACAAACCGTGTTGGCATGTGGTCTTACAAGAATACAAATCAAGCGGTAAACTAAACTAAAACAACTGCAAATTAAAACTTACTTCTTTGACTCCATCCTGACGTAACTTATACTTCATAAAACTTGAAACAGGTTGGCTGTTTAACATCGTAAAACAGTAGCTTTCTTAATACATCATAAATCAGGTTAGCTTTCTTATCAACTAGTTAGCTTTTTTCACAACTGGTTAGCTTTTTTCACAACTGTAAAATTACATGCGACACTACGCGACTCAATACACGCATCACTCAACAGCTTTAACATCTGGGGCACACAACATAAACTGAAACATCGCGCGTGCCAAAGTTTACTAATACTGTATCTTTTTCCGCTGATTTCTGTTCATCGGAACACTGCTTACTTCAAAAATCAGTGACAGCTAGCCCTGATAATGTCAGTGATACTGTCAAGTTTTAAAAACTGTGTTTCATTTCCAGGTTGCTCAAAAGACATTACCATTCTACAAAGACTACTTTAACATCAGTTATCCCCTGCCAAAAATGGATCTCATTGCTATTCCTGACTTTTGTGCTGGTGAGAGTTCGTAAAAATGTTGTTAAAATGTTGATGAGATATTAAATTATTACCTTTCATCTTATCACTTACATAGCCACAGATTTTTTATTTTTGTAGGTTAATGTTGTAAATTTTTTTTTATGGCCAAGAGGTCATTACCTCAATCATTGACTTTTGTTTTGTGCATTTGCAGGTGCTATGGAAAACTGGGGTCTTGTTACATATAGGTAAAATACAACTGTTTTTTACAACCACTTGAGAATGATCACCAAATAATCTTGTTCAATAATGATATCTTAAAACATATTAAGCAAGCAATTATTAATGTTAATTAATAGCTGAATGTTTTGGCATCATCGTGACACCATTCTCAAGGCAAAGTGAATAAAAAGTTCGAGAAGACAAGCCAGCCACTGTTAACCAACAATACCTAGTTTTGAATTTCAATGTAACCTGTGTGATGCAAGATATGTTGGTTACACTCGTGGCCACCTCCACGAACGCGTTGATGGAAACAAACAGAAATCGTCGTCAATCTGTAAACTTTTGAGCGAACATAACTTGAACATACCTCCTTGTCTTTCAGAACAATTTCATGTTATTGTGCCTTATAGCTATATACTTCGCTTACAGACGTATGCCACAATTCTCACTTCTCTACTTTCCAGTCTGCTTTGCTTGTACTATTTCTTTCTTTTCTTTAATATGTAACTACAAAGCTACCACGTACCATGTGAGCCTGCACTTGAGGGATTGTCTGCTGGATCCCTGCTGAGCTCGCAGGCCGCTTGACTGCTAAGCTTGAGGACCGCTTGACCACTTAACTTGTGGACCACTAAGCTTGTGAACTGCTTAACCGCTAAGCTTGTGAACTGCTTGAGTGCTAAGCTTGTGAACCACTTAACCACTAAGCTCGTGGACCGCTTGACCGCTAAATTTGTGGACCGCTTGACCACTAAGCTTGTGGTGGTTTACTTAGTTAAATTACATTTAACCAGATTTAACCAACTGCCTCGCTTAAGTGGAAGGTGGGTGCCTGGGATACCCAGGGGCTTCCACTGTGGCCAGCCAGCCCCTAGATAGAATACTGCCCCCATGGCTGGCAAATCCCCGCAACCCAGCCATGAGCCTCCATTCCAAGCCGAAGGGACTTTCCGAGCTGATGCAAGCCAGATCGGAGAGGGGAAGAGGGGCTCAGGACTGGGGAAGCCCAGGCCCCGAACCACCAAAGTCCCGAGGCACCCTATAAAAAAAAAAACAACTAGGAAAAGAGAAAGATACACAAGAAATACCTGTCAAGTGAGAAGGTTTGCTACCCCCACAATAGTACTGATGGGAGTGTGAATATAAAGCTGATAAGCATTGCTGGACCATCTGCCAAGCGTCTTGATGAGGTGATCAGGTAAGCCACGAGAGGCTGCTGAAGTAGCTGCACCAATGCGGAAGCTATGGCCAGTGTAGCAACCAGGGACTCCAGCAGCGGAGAGGATAGATTGAATCCTGGATGTCAGCCATGGGCGATGTAGGGGGGGTGCCATCAGAGAGAAGGAAGAGTGGGCCAGGAGTTGAGGCACAGATGTGTATATCCTGGGTAAGGCCACGTACAGGGCACAGATCATGTTTCCCAGCACCAATGTAGATATAGCAACCTTAGTGAAAGGGGTCAGTCTTAGAACACTTAATATGAATCCTGAAGCTACCTGGATTGACTAGGGAATCTGCTTGGACATTGCTGACAGCAAGGTGGATGTCGGGATTGAAGTGGGGGGTTGACAGTGAACTCACCGGCACGTAAGAAACCAAAAAACCCGAGACAGCAGGCAGCCCGAAGCATTGTATGGTTGTAGTCAGAGAAGTTCAAGGACTGGGAGATAATGTGTATCAGCTCGATGGTGATGGGTTGGCGCTGACGCCCCGCAGCACACGCTGTAACCGAAGGCAACCAACCAGCGAAGAAGGCAGACCCTCCTCGATGTGAAGAGACCAGAGTGCTGAAAGATAAACCTTAATGACGAATGGTGGAGAGTAACGGCAAGATGACAGTAGAAACGGATGAGCACATCTTCACTGGCTGGAAGAGCTGATCCCGAAGGAGATAGGCTATTGTCCTGAGCACAGAAGTCCAAGAAGCAGCGTATGGCAGAAGCATAAACTTTCCTGGTAGAAGGGGCAAGACCCTGAGTCAAGTTGAAGTGGCATATTTTATCCGACAATGAAGTTCCAAGTCTGAGAGGAGCTGCTGTGGAATCTGGGTTGGAATGGAGAATGGAGTCTGCATGAGGGGCTAGCTGGCGAAAACGCTGAAACTGAAAACAAGACAGGGAGTCAGCAATCGGGTTAGACTTCCCTCTAAATGAGGAGGCAGTGAAAGAGAAGGCTTGATGAGCTGCCAACAGGGACAGATAGCGAACCAAGGACATGATGGTAGGGGCTCTTGAAGTGCCAGACCGCAGAATATCCACTACTGAGCGGTTATCTGATAGGAAATTGACCCGTTTGGAGGCCCATAGGGGACCCCAGAGGTACGCTGACACAACGATAGGGAAAAGTTCCTTATGCTCTATAGACACAGAGACCTGTGTTGGGAGCCATGTACCTGAAAACCAGTGATCCTGGAAGACTGCTCTGTAACCAAGATCCCCAGAGGCATCTGAAGAAACCTCGAAGTCGGGGAGTGGAGCCCACTGGGGGTACAGAAGGAAGCTGCAACCATTCCAAGACTGGAAAAACTCTCGCCACCAGGCTAGGTCAAGGAAGAACTCCTGATTGAGACGAATCGGGTGTTCATCTCATTGAAAGGCGCACAGTAGGTTTATCATACGGCGCAAGAAGGAGCGACCTTGGGGTACGACTTTGCAGGCATGCTGAAGGTGACCTATTAGAGACTCCAGTTCCTTGCGTCTACACCAACGCTTCTGTGACCAGTCCTCCAACAAGGCAGTTATCCTATCCAATTTGTCCTGGGGAAGGCACGCCTGCAGATTAAGAGAGTCCAGCTCGATGCTCAGGATGGTTAGGCACGTCAACGGCCCTTCTAGCTTGTCTGGATGGAGGGGGATGCCAAGCTTGGTAAAACAGTCAATAGACATGTCCAGATTTTGTTGACGGACAGAGGAGCCAGTAGGGCCAAGCATGTGGAAGTCATCAAGATAATGCATCAGGAAGGCGACATCGTAGTTTTACTTGGCCACCACTCTACTAAATTGGCTATACATGTGAAGATATATGGAGCTGACCTGATACCGAAAGGCAGGACCATATAGACATAAAAGGCACCCCGCCATTTCATACCCAGCAACTGGCGATCGTTTGTATGGACTGGCACAGTACGGTATGCATTTTGCACATCGAATTTCGCCATGAGGGAACCCCGCCCCAGTCGCATTATGCCTACAATAATGTCGTATACCTTCATGTACTGCAGAGAATAATCCTCGCCTGCAATCCCATCATTGACACTGTGGCCAGCAGGGCTAGATCCGCCATTTCCCAGGTTGGTGATGTTTGGGGATGACGCTGAAACAGCTCACGTGGAGGACAGGGAGGGGAGGCTGAGAGAAGGGGCCCGCCACCCTGCCTGACTGAACTTCAGATTGCAAGTAATTGTCAATGACCTGAGGGTTTTGAAGTGCAGAAGCCATATTCCCCGACGCCTACTTCAAGGAAATACTGTAGTTGAAGCCTAGGTGAAAACCATCGCGAAGGCTTTGGACCATGTAGGCAACTTTGTTTGGGTTAGGATGATGATGGAGTTCATGCTGGAATCTATCCACATTTATGGAGTAAGCTGAGAAACTGGTCTTACAGGACACACAGCTGGAGAACACAACGAATAACTGGAACTTGGCAGACCCTGCTGCTGAGAAGGTAAAACAAAATGAGAACGCAACCCTAATGCAGAAAAGTTACCATGAGAACCAACAAGAACAGAATCAAAACTGTGTACAGCTGAATAGGCTAGAGGGGGCCTAGTGACGGCGGTGACCCCCTTTTGACTGAGAAGGGGAGTGGGACCATTCTCTCTGTGTGGAGCGGTGAGGGCAGTGGATACGAGGGTGGTCCCCATGGCACGTTTCACAGGAGTGACAAAATCGGCAGCGGCTAAAGGGCCAGCAACAACAGCCGTCGTTCCAGGAGTGGCAATACTGGCTAGACCAGGGGTTGCCCGACGAGGCCAGAGGCTCTGTTAGTGACAAGGCAGGGGAAGTGGAGGAACCAGAAGCAGCTGGAGTGGTGGCTGGAAATCTGGTGTGAAATTGTAGAGGTCTGGTTGCATGCGGGACCAGTCGGTTGAACCTGAGGCTGCGGCTTCTTTTCTGAAGGCGATGTCGTAGTGGAGCCACAATTTGTCAGAAAAATGCCTTGCTGTCTGAATAATGAGTAACTTGTATTGGTTTAAATGTTTCCAGCGAGAGGGGAAGGTGTGGCAAAGAATCATGGAAAAGATTGTGAAGGCTTCAATCCAGGTGATAATGTCTGCTATTTCGATGACCCATTTCTTGGACCCCGAGACCACCAGTTTTCCCTCCAAAAACGCTTGGGGTTCGATTTCTTGGGCTCGAATATTGTCTGGAAGAAGGTCAGCCAGGTCTACAAAAAGCCCTGCTGTAATTTTAGAAACAAGCTTATACAGGACTGGAGCATAGTCAGGACCCACCACAAATGCTTTGTTGGGGCTTGGAAAAGTGGAGGAGTCAAATCCGGTCGTGCCACTACAACAGCCCCCAATCCCTACAGGCAAGTTGGTGGAGGACGTGGCGGGAAGAGTAGAGACAACCAGAGGACTGCCAAATGAACTATAAGTTGAAATAAATGAAGGCACAACAAGCATACCTGGAAGACTGGGAGGAAGAGCAGGGAGTACCGAAGCTCGCGGATGCTGGAGACTGCGTTGAATTTGAAGCCGAGGAGAGAGGACTAGACGTTGCGGCCATGTTTGTGTTCCGGCCACTTGAATCCCGAAGGGAAGATAGCAACGGAGGTAGCGATTCTGCGAGAGCTCTTGAAATAGCCTGAGCTAAAGAGTTGTTGTCCGGCAGAGAAACAGGTTGACTTGGTGGTGAAGCTGGAGTGTTAACTGGAGGAGATGGTGTAGAACCGCTACCAGAATGCGAAGATGCAGTAATTGGAGAAGACATCGTGGACAAGCTGTTGTTTGTGGTTTGCATCCGGAAAGAACGTGATGACATGCACGCCTTGAAAAAACTTGGAAGAAAAAGGATACAAGAAAAAACACGCTGTAAAAGGTTTAAGACGCTAAATGAACCACTCCACAGACCACTGCACAAACGCTCGATGAAGAACTTGCAGATCATAGCAGTGTACAAAGCTACCACGTACCATGTTAGCCTGCACTTAAGGGATTGTCCGCTGGATTCCTGCTGAGCTTGCGGGCGGCTTGACCGCTAAGCTTGAGGACCGCTTGACCACTTAACTTGTGGACCACTAGCCTTGAGAACTGCTTAACCGCTAAACTTGTGAACTGCTTGACCGCTAAGCTTGTGAACTGCTTATTAATAACCGCTAAGCTCGTGGACCACTTGACCGCTAAACTTGTGAACCGCTAGACCGCTAAGCTTATGAACCGCTTGACCGCTAAGCTTGTGGACCGCTTGACCGCTAAGCTCGTGGGGGTTAACTTAGTTAAATTGCATTTAACAAAATTAATAATTATAATAATATTTACAGCTTTATGTTATTTTCTGTTTTATCTAGAGAGACAGCTCTCCTTGTTGACCCAGAAAACACATCCTCTCAATCTAAACAATGGGTGGCAATAGTTGTTGGTAAGACCTGTTTTATTTCTCAAACTTGATGTCTTTTTTTTTTAATTTTTTGTTTTAATGAGTACAGGAATTGGCTAAGAAATCAGTAATGATGTCATTCAAATAAGTCAGTTTTTGTTTTATAAAGGAATGATGAATCTAAAAATATAATTATATATATATAGCTCGCACATCTTTTCACTGAAATAGAGCGTGACACTTGAGTCAGTATATTAAGCATGCAGATGACGCCATTTGTCTGCGCATGCAGTTTCAAAATCATTACAAATCTGGCATTTTTGGCAGTTCAAAAAATATACTTCTTGATTAAAATAGTACAGTCATACCATAACACTGACGAGAAAACTCTTAAGTGACGCCATTCCGCGTGCGCAATCTGAGAATAAATTTGCTCAGTTTTCTCACAATTTGAAACAAATTTATCTACGAATGTGGGAAAAACTATCTTATAAAACAAAAATTAAAAAAAGCCTCAACCTTGCTTTGTTCTGTTATAAAGCACTCAAGACAAGGAAGTGACAAGAGCATGAAAGAAGTAGTTAGAAGCATGAGGCGCACTTCTTCCTTCTTCTTTTGTGCTCTTGTCACTTTGTTGCGTGCCTTATAACAGAACAAAGACTGGTTTTAAAAGGCTTTTTTATTTAACAATTATTCTACGAGGGCGCACTGGATATGAAGTGATAAATAACCAACGAGGCGCGTAGCGCCAAGTTGGTTTATAATCATTTCATAACCAGAAAGCCTGAGTAGAATAATTGTTTTATTAAAAACTCCACGACGCATAATTGAGGATCTGAACAGAAAAATGTGGACGAAAGGAACTCGGAGAAAGAGAAAACCGAAAAAAGAAACATTTTTTCATAACATGACTAAAGAAAATGGGCGCGAAAACCTTTCGGTGTCTTGCTACGTTTCTGAGAAAAGTTGAATGAATTCAAAGAAACTGTCCGAGAATAATGTTGAAGCTTGTACTTTAGGGTCCTTTTTGGAAAAAAGTATAGAGTTTATTTGCTCTGAATGGTTGTAAATGGACAGCATTTTGGTAAAGTATTCAATCATTGTTCAAAGAGGGTGGAACAGCGTTCACGAAGATGTACGAGCCAGAGGAAGCGAATTTGTAATCCATAAAAAACAACAGCACCATGGGCGAATTTCATCAAAATGAAAGCACAATTTCAATTTATTTTGATGGACTGGAACATTGTCTCACCAGACCTGGTCGGAAACAAGATATATCAGGGATAAGCAAGACAAATGTCCAGGTTATGCTTGAAGAAATGGCTTATAGAAATTTGTCTCGATCCATGGAACAAAAGCTGGAACCGTGGCTGAACAGAATAACAAAAACAACAAGAATGACGCTGCAAGAAATTTTTTAACACGATCCCAGCTCTGTTTCTTGTTGTTCTAAAACACTCAGCAATGAAAAGTTGAATTCCTTTTGTATTTCGGTTCCAGTTTCGAAATTTCTACTCGTTAATTCTGCTGCGAGACAATTAATGTTTTAATAGCTGCTGTGTCGAGGGAAAATTTTATTGAGCTTTCTCTGTTTGCTGAAGCATTCATTGACCATATAAGGTAGTGCAGGTATATGAGCTGAGAGCCTGTGTCCGGCTAGCCAATGAAAATGCTGGGAATCTGATATCTGTAGTTAAGTTTTTAATAATTGTTAATATTAATGTACTCCTCATGGTATTGCATTTACTGGTAATCGTTTAGTGGATAATGACAGTATAAATGTGCATGTAAAGGAATGGGAAAGACCCCCTTAACCCATTGACTACCGGCTGTTTTTACATTTTCGGAGTGATTTTCCACCTATAAATGATGAATAGCAATTCGTGACTCTTTATTTGAACTACCAGGGAAAAGTGGTGCTGTCCTAAGGCACTGGAGGCTCAAGGTTTCTGAAAATGTCATTTTGACGTAGCTATTTTTTATCCGTGAAGCGACAACAATGGCCCAAGTTCGGTTTGCTTGCAATTTCTGCTAAATTTACAGCCAATTTTCATCTTTAGCGGCTGCCTGATGAGCATCATTAAGCGTGACAGCAGCTAAGAGTCCACTTTCTCAAAGAATCGAGCAAGGTGATGTACTTTGTTGTTGAATTTGGCTTGTTACTCGACGAACTGGGAATTTGGCCGGTCGAACACTTAGTACCTTTGGGACTCGACTATTGATGAATTTCTCGACCTACCGCCACAATTATTTTGGAATTTCTGAGTACTGAAGATGACCACAAGCAGGAATTTTTGGCAGTAGGTCGGAGTGGCTGTATGTGAAAGAATTGGGAGAAGGAACGGGTGCTGTCAAAAATTCTCGTCATTTCCCAACATGCAATGTAGTCTAGATGTTGAAAATGGCGGAAAGGCCCAAGGCAAATGCACTGGAACAAAAGGCTGTATTTATGCTCGGAAGAAGAATATGAACAAAAAAGTCATTTGTAAGCTAGAAAAAGGACTGAATTTCGTTATGATGGTTGAGGTTTGGTTTTTCGGCGATGATTTCCTTAAAAAACATGAAGGCAAAAAGGGGCATTTTTTGTCGTTTCTCTTTGATGTTAAAAACGGTCAGTTTCGTTCTTGTCCAAACTCAAAAAGCCATATTTGGTAAAAATTGCTACGTTTCTTGCATTTATTGGATATCCAAATCTAAAGGGCATTCCATTTTTTGCTCACAACTAACAGTTAAGGCAATATTCGTGCGATTGAGAAAGTTGCAATGTTTTGAAGCATGGGAGTTTTTTACGGCCGGTTTTGGCCGGCGCGGGTGCCAGTGGGTTAAATTAGAAATGAAACTTTCTAAAACTTGCATGTATCATACATACTGTATAATATTAATAGTAATTATCGATATGAGAAAATTTGGCAAAAGAAAAAATTCTTAAAATGAGCTATATAATAATGATATACAGTCATGTATTTTTCTATGTGTATTTGGTTTAAGGCCCCTCTATTGTTGGCCTGTGGGCAGGGCTTTTGACTCACTGATAATTGTGAGAAAAATTATGTGACTGGAAAGATTTCCTTTGTCCTTTGCCTTTCCCAAGCCAGCTTAACATTGTAGGTGCATTTTGTGAAGTCAGTACACTGTAATAATAATCAATAATAATCTTTATAGGGGTGACACAATTACTGGTAGCCCAGTAGGTTCCATTTTGGCCCACATATAGAGATATGTCCAGGATTGAGAGCGTTAGCAAAAATTTGTTAGCAAAGCTTTTTACACATATAATAACAGAAACAAATGATGCAAATATAAACTCAACATGATAAGAATCCCAGAGGCAAACCAGTTGGCTATTTACAAGGATGACCACACAAGGACTTGAACCAGGGACTACCCAGAACAAGACCAGCTAGCGGCCAGAGTGGGATTTGAACCTGGGGCAACAGTATTGAAATCCATCACCCTAACCGCTCGGCCATCCTGCTCTCTGGAGTACTTCAATCAATAGAAAATATTAATTTGATTTGATTTTGATTGTTTTCTTTAGGTCATGAACTAGCTCATCAATGGTTTGGAAATTTGGTAAGTATTTTTTAGTTACTAAAGACAGTTGTGTCATGTGTTTAATATGTTCCTCTTTCAGAGGATGGGGTAATGATTTCTCTTTTGATAATGTGTGTCATCATCTGTAATTTAATTATTAAGTATGCATGTGTTCTCTTCAAAAATTTGATAATTTATATTTTGATTATAGCTTTGAATATCTGTTTTTCCTGTGGGTTCAGGGTCTTTAAATAACTGATCAGAAGTGCTGCCTAAAGTTGTAATGGCATCTTCATGTACAAAAGATTAGACTTTCTAGTAGTCTTCTCAGATAAGGACAATAAACCGTAGGTCCCATTTCACAGTACTTTCACTTAATCTGACTTTGTGGGAGATGTAAAAGAACCATTAGGGACGTACCAAATCTCTAGCAGTGACCACCTCTAGTGTCTGTCCTAATTTGATATTCAAATTATGGGACACTCATTAGTTACTTTATTAATTGAAGGGCTCAGTGGAAGAAGGGTGTAAGTGATGATTTTGGTCATTTTGCTGATGTCGTCCAAATGAGCTTAGAAAAATATTGCCAGCTATATTTTTTTTCGCTTTTTTGCGCTCAGTTTTCGAGAAAACGCGGGCCAACAAGCCCTTCATATGAAAACTAAGCACCAAATGCTCGTAACTGACTTAAGACAACACGGACAACTCTCTCCAAACATAGGTTGGAGATTTTCAGCCTAAAGTCCAAAAACACCTCTCATTTTCCGAACTTTAAGCACGGTAACCTTTGACAGACGGTCCGAGACTAACAACGGAGCGCCACTTTTTAGATGAGAGTTGCTTTCAGACTTTTTATCGCCTGGCCCCGTAATCTGTACTCCAATCTTTACCACATTTTGACGTCATCTGTGATCTATTACTGAACAGACACACGGCAACATGGAATCTATTTGTTAAGTAGAAGGGGGGAGGTGGGTTATGATTGGCACTTTCATTATGTGATAACAGATTTTCTTAGCAACCTGTCCCGTGAGGATATGTGATGTATTCCGCCTTGTGCCACACCCAAATGTTGTACCAGGCTCCAGCTACATCAATAACCCTCACAAATGTGTCTTGTTTTCTTTCAGATAACCATGGTAGGTCAGCTTTCAGTCACTTCCTTGAACAGTCTCTCAGTGGATATTACAAAGCTAAATGTTGATTCTTTTAATCTTATATTATTTTATTTCTATAGGTAATAGCATGATTTGTACTGATATTTGGCATAAATACCACAAGTGATAGTTCAAAATTGTTATACATAATTTCCCGAGGCATTAAGCGAGATAGTCTGAAATTTGGGACAATTTTGAAATATTATCACAAGTGGTATTTATGCCAAATGTCACAGACAACAAATCATGCTATTATTTGTTTAAAATGCTACCTGAGAAATTTATGACGCGCCATCTATTTATTTCATCCAGTTTCACTTCATAATCTGGGAGCAAACTGGTTTCAAAATTCTTGCTTTTGGCGATGTACTTTTGTGTATTTGATTTGAAAATCTGGAAATCTTTCTGCCTATTTTTTAACTTATGCAGAGATGTGATTTCATGATTTTGGTTACCATAGAAAATGTAATTTTCACATGTAGGTATTTCAAATTAAGCTGAAAATACCCTCTTATCTCAGCCAATCAAATTGCAGAAATTTCTCAGGTAGAAGTATAATTGGATTAATTGGCTGGGCTGCTGTACCAGTCACTGATGAAACCAGGCTTTGGACATTCCCAATGGAACCTTGATTTAACTGGTTCATGCTCCCCCCCCCCAAAAAAAAATACTAATAATACTAATAATAATACTAATACTAATAATACTAATAATAATGAAAGGCTCTATAATTATATAAATATGAGAAAACTGGTGACAGCTGTCAGAGGAAGTCAACAACACTGATTTCTTCAACATACCGTAATTATTATAAGTCACAGTTACCATCTGATATTGTTCCTCTTTGTTGAATTTGTATTTAATGTCACTGTGTACCTGATGATGTAACTGCCATTTATAAAATTTAGAATGACACCTGGATGTGAAAATTTAGTTATTTGTTGAGCAATTTTTTGAGGCCATTATTTAGTAAATGATCATCGCAGTTGTGAACACTACTTAAGCAGTAGTGTAAATAAAGCCTGAAAAAACTTCAGGCTTGTATTGGAATCAAACCCACGACCTCTGTGATACCAGTGCAATGCTCTACCAACTGAGCTAACAAGACAAATGGGAGCTGGTCATTTTGTTGGTTCATAATATACTTCACTTCACTTCCCCTTATTTTTTAACATTCTCTCCCTAGGAATGGTGGACACATTTATGGCTAAATGAAGGCTTTGCATCATGGATCGAGTATCTGTGTGTGGATCACCTTTTCCCTGAGTGGGATATATGGACACAGTTTGTTACAAATGAGTTCTCTAGGGCTATGGATCTTGATGCTCTGAAGAGCAGGTATGCTTGCACAGTGTTTTAATGATTTACAGAGAAAATAAAGGGATTAACACAAGGAGGCTGTCAAATTGGCACTTACTTTGGTGGTATGGTGGCCAGAAGCTTTTGTTGTGAAAATTATTATTAAGGCTTTGAATGTATGGTTTGGAGGTTTAGGTTATGGTTCTTTTTTTTTTTTTTGTTCTCTTATTGTACTGCATTCCTTATATTGATGTTTGTAACACTACACTTACTGTAATAATCTATCTTTCTCTAATACACTGTATTTGTGTGAATTTAAATAAAATTGAATTGAATTGAAATTGAATTAACATGTTTGTTACCTTTCAAAGAACATGAAATTAAATTTTATGATACAGTGGGCTATTTCATTGAATATTGATTTCCTTTATTAATTCTGTCAGTTTTATAATTATTCCCTTATGAATATTCATTTTCCATTATGGACCAAATCTTGAAATTTTAGGTGCTTCAAACATAAAATCATTGCAAATACATACATGATTGTAGATACAGTTGGTTCATCACTTCCACATAATAATTGTGTGGGAAGCACTTGTTATACCTTATAATGACGTTCTTGTTGATGTTAGTTATTAAACTTTGAAAGAAAAAAAACATGTTATGTTACTTATAATAATGTCATAAGTTTGTAGAAAATACAATGTTGTGCAGTATACTGTAGTTAATTTAAATTTTAGATCTTGACTCCAAAATCAAAAGTTAGGAAAAAGCCACTTTACTTTTCTGTACACTAGCTTTTGTGTCTTACCTCAATCATGAAAATTCTTTTTTGTTTAAATTTATTTCTTGTTTTTGTTTCATGTCTGCCCTTCAAGCCACCCAATTGAGGTATGTCAGAACCTTACAGTGATTCATTTGAGTATCGTAACATTAATTCTTGAGTCTGTCAACAATGATTCTCGCTTTTAAATGAAAAAAAATTAGAATAATGGTGTTTGCTGTTAACAATGGGTACTTATTAAATGGAAAACAGGCTTACTACAATCATGTATGTCAATAATGAATTCAGGAAATAACCCTCTCTAAGTAAATAATTACGTACATGTATTGTTACATTTAGTTTTATTTGTACTCCTTGCTTCATGTGTCCATATTCTTAATCCTGAAATTATGTGCACATGTATGTACAGAAGGCAAAATGTTGGGTTGGACCCTTTTTTCTGGTCCAGAATGTCCAGATTCATTTGATAGCTGTTATTCTTTTTGGATAAGGCTATTAATATTAACAGTTTTGAAGCACCTTTGGATTGTGTTGTATAAATTTGCTCACTAAAGTGAAATCCAGTTCTCAAAACTCCTTAATTGCAAGGGCTGAGGGCTGAGGGCATAACCGACCCAAATGACTTTTGGGGCCTTTTGTTGTATACGCTTTTTCTTGAAAAAGAGTGGAAAATGGTCAAAAAAAATTAGGGGGCAATTTTGTTCTATTGAATCAAAGGCCACATGCAAACATTCAGCTGATTTGGACCAAAAAAAGAAAAAAGCCCTAAAAGTCATTTGGGTCGGTTATGCTCTCAGCCCTTCAATTCAGCTATGGTCATTTGTATACATATTAATATTCATGCGCGAATTGAATTACCTGAAGAGCACCTGAAATGATTGACGGGTAGAAAAGGATTGTTTGATAGTGTGACGTAGACTACACGTTTAGCAGTTGAAACGTCAATTTAAATTTTATTGATAAGAAACTTATGTGGCTCTGAGGTATTGATCGCTAGTTAAATTTAATGGAAACTTGCCAGCTTGGTGGTGGAAAGACGTCATTTTAAGTCTGTAGACCCGCAAGTCAGACACTTCTCAAAGAAGCGAGTGGTGTTTCTCTGTGCTTGCCAAATGCGGAGAGATTTAAGTTCACTACCGGAGCGAGCAAATCAGAGTTTTGCAGTACAGAGTACTGAGCCAAGCGGGACAGTCTGAAAGCAACTCTGGTCTTAAAAGCAGCCCATAGTTGAGAGTCTTGGCCCATTTGCCAAAGGTTGCTGTTCTAGAAATTGGGAAAGGAGAGTTGTTTTTTGACTTAATGGAAAAACTGACAGAGATGTTTGATTAGGTGTTCTCCGCGTTCGAGAGGCCATTTTATGCCCAGAATTCATTGCAATCACAGAGGGCGCTGTCACCTTGAAAAGTTCTGGCGAGGACTGGAAATGAAATTCGCTTGGCTGCGGTGAAAAAATTTTCACTTTGAAAACATAATGGAGAATTCATCTAAGAATGGGCAATCGGCCCCACGAGAAGTCGGTCCGTTTTCGATGAGCTGAGTATCTTGGAAACAGTATATTTTCCGTTGCTTTTCGTTTCTAAACAGGGCTTTCAGAGTACTAAGTTTCGCGTGGTTTTGGCCGTTGAGAAACGTTGTTGATGGATTCATTTTCATCGTCAAATGGAAAATATGGAACGAAAATGGTATTAAAATCAAAGTAAATGACCACAGTTCAAGAATTTGGACAAAAAACTTAACTAGTTGTTATGACTAGTTGTTTTGTATGACTGTTCCGCCCAGACTAGCAATGCTATTTGCGCAACAGTCCTTTCTATGCTGGATATTTATTCTATAAATAAAAGTTGTTGTCGTTGTTGTTGTATATTCTTTAGCTTAAGATGGTAGAAAATTTGCATACCCGGTACATTGAATTCTGAAATTTGATCGCACACAAATGGGCTGTCACACGATTCGTGTGAAAATTATTTTAACTGTTTATCTTGGGTGAAAATGCTTATTGCTGTTAATCTTGCGTAAAAATACTTTTTGCTGATGTTTACAAGACTCCATATAAGTGAACTAACCGAGGTATTTGATGCAAAAGTGATTTATATGTTAAAATCCGCCAGCATGGTAATCTCTACGTGTGTTTGCATGACCAGACAGCCAATCATGAGTCTTGTGCTTTTGAATATTTGCTGTGCGCGGCATTGAAACTTTTCCTTGCCCTGTTTTCCAAGATACTCAGCTCATCGAAAACAAACGACTTCTTGTGATGCCGATTATATTGCCCACTCTTAGATGAATTCTCCATGATGTTTTCGAAGTGAAATTTTTTCCACCGCAGGCGAGCGAATTTCATTTCCAGTCCTTGCCAGAACTTTTCAAGGTGACAGCGCCCTCTGTGATCGCAATGAATTTGGGCATCAAATGGCCTCTCAAACTCAGAGAACACCTAATCAAACATCCCAGTTTTTTGCCTAAGTCAATAAACAAAATTACTCTCCTTTCCCAATTTCTAGAATGGCAACCTTTGGCAAATGGGCCAAGACTCTCAACTGTGGGCCACTTTTAAGACCAGAGTTGCTTTCAGACTGTCCTGCCTGGCTCAGTACTCTGTACTGCAAAATGCCGATTTGCTAGCTCCAGCAGTCAACTTAAATCTCTCCACATTTGGCAAGCACAGAGAAACACCACTCGCTTCTTTGAGAAGTGTCTGACTTGCAGGTCTACAGACTTAAAATGACGTCTTTCCACCACCAAGCTGTTGAGTTTCCATTAAATTTAGCTAGCGATCGACAACTCAGAGCCACATAAGTTTCCTATCAATAAAACTTAAATTGATGTTTTAACCGCCAAACATGTAGTCTATGTCACACTATCAAACAATCCTTTTCTACCTGTCAATCATTTCAGGTGCTCTTCAGATAATTCAATTCACGCATGAATATTAATACACATACAAATGAGCATAGCTGAATTGAAGGGCTGAGGGCATAACCGACCCAAATGACTTTTAGGGCCTTTTTTTGTATACGCTTTTTCTTGAAAAGAATGCAAAAGGGTCAAAAAAATTATGGGGCAATTTTGTTCTATTGAATCAAAGGCCACATGCAAACATTCAGCTGATTTGGACCAAAAAAAAAAGAAAAAAGCCCTAAAATTGATTTGGGTCGGTTATGCTCTCAGCCCTTCAATTATTAATGTGAAACCCTTATGCAAGTTCCATTGGACAACTATCCCAGGTACAGTATCAAGTGCCCTATTTCCTTGGGCACAGAGCACAGTCAAATTCCTGACAGGGAGGGGGTGACGGGGGTGGATGTGGAAGTTACATGTATGAATTTACCATTGTGATGTAGTTACTGGTAATATCCAGCTCTCTATTAATTTTATTAAGTTCAGCTTTTCCAAATATGCATGTGCCAGACTGTTTAATTTCTAAAATATATTTAATGCAATGCATATTTGTCCCATTTCATTGTCATGCAGGTTCCAGTTGGGCACCCTTGTGAGATTGACGAGATCTTTGATGCTATTTCATACAGCAAGGGAGCATCTGTAATCAGAATGTTGCACGAATATGTAGGGGAAAAGGTTTGTTGGCAAAATGACTCTTGTCTTATAACCTCATTAATATGCACTAAAATTATATTTCCTTGAGACTAGAAGACAGTGACGAAACTATGTACTGTAGTTTTGTAGTCACATATGCACATTAGCTGCTTCAGGTGTAAGATATACTTTCTTACCTTTGATGAACATAATTATTTTCATAAGAATACAGTGTAGTTGGCTAATTAATAAGGTGCTGCATTCATAGCTGTATGTTCCTAACAGTATAGTTCATTTCATTTCTTTATTTTCATTTCTTTATTTACTCCACATTAACATATTAAATAAGATTACTTACAGTGACTAAGAATAGTGAAGGAGTGGAGAAGGGCATGATATAGTAGACTAATGATATGCCCTTTTAAATTACAGTACATAATTAGTTAAGATAAAAAGAGGAAACCTTACTATAAATAGAGGAGATGAGAAACAGAAGGAAAAGAAGTTTTACATAGGCGTGTGGAGGAAATTAATACTGACCAAAATAATACTGAAAGAGAGCTCTTTTAAATATTTGTTTTGTGGGTTTTTGGCGAATGCCAAATGATTTTTTGGTGTCAATACTTTCTAATAATAAGAAAATTTCCACTTCATTTACTTTGGTAAAGTAAAAAGTGCATTTTTCCCTCTTCATATATGATGAAAAGTGGCGGTCCACCTTGGGTAGTTTAGATGCAAGGTAAGTTGGAACATTGCAGAAGTACTTGTTTGGGTGCTTTGAAGAACAAATTGACCCAAAAATTAATGCACATATCAGACATATGACTCCATTATACCCAAGTCCTTTAATTATGTTAATTTAGTTTGTCATGGTGTGCATCTTCATGAATGATTACTGCCTTGGTACTATTTTTAGTAATTATGTTACTTTGTTAAAAACCTTGAATTTCTGTTAACATCAATTAAGCAGTTTCTTTTATTAAACATTTTAATTACAACAAATGTTAGTATTATACAAATACTAAGCTTTTAGAAAATGTATAGATTTGTTCCTGATTTTTTTCTTTTACGAGTGCCAGCTGAACACTCTGCTCTCTGTATTTCTTTCCATGGTTATTTTAGCTTTAAAAACTGGTACCTTAAAGTAGTTAACTGTGTATGTGTTCCTGAAATTGATTTAAAACTGGAGGCCATAAAATTATTGGCCTTCACTCAGGCTTCTAAGTGGCAAATGGATGTTTCGGAGTTAGGTGCTTTTAGATCTGCACAGCTTAGAGGTGATGGAATCTGACACATCTCTTCCCATTAAACATTTTGTGAACCGGCTTACCAGTGCATATTATGCTTGGCATGTATTCTTCTTATCAGAAGAAAATGTGCCAACCATCAAACTGTACAACCACTGAAAATTATGATGATAAAACGGCCAAATAAAAAAACATGATACTACAAACGACTAATGAAAGCTAAACAGAAGAGTAGGAACTCTCTCATTGATAATTTTGTTAGGGATAAATGAAACAAATGTTTGTTTGAAAGCAGCCTTTTAGCCTTAATGACAGATGATGCCTGACTCTCATGTTTTAAGTTGTCATGTCAGACCAAAGGAAGTCAAAGATTGAATTCTGTGGGTTTGTGGAGGATAGACAACGAAGAACAAACAGCATTTTCAGACTAGGGCCTTCTAGTGGATGCCCAAGTAATAAGTTTCAACCACTTAAGTACTTTCAGGTTAGATTGAAAATATATGTTGTCGAAAAATGCAAAGTTGTGTCATTGCACGTTAATCAGTATTGTAAACATCTTTGCAAAATTCAGTGAGTCATTCGGTAAAATCAGGAACCAAACATTGGAATGTTAGTAAATGTCAAGGTAAACGAGTTTGTTAGCTCCCGAGAAAATAGGCCAGAACTCAGAGCTTCATGGATGATACCCAGAGAAGACAATGACATTTTTAAACTCAAGCATTCCACATGAAGCCAGAGTAATTAATGTTTGCTTCTCTGAATTTGAGCGCAATCCTTTTACCTTAATAGTTTGTTGTTAAAGGTTACACCATAATTTCTTATATTTAATTTAAAGTTTTTAAACACAAGGGAAAGATCTTTGCTCATTGATTGTTACACATGTCTACATGTGGTCAGTGCTTCAGCTGCAGCGTAAGGCTTCATTATGCACACAGTAGCTTGTCACTCTGTTAAAGGACCTCTGGAAACACATATCCTGATTAAATGCTAGGATGTATTGACTGGATTTTTTGTTTTTGAAAAAGCTGACTGATTTTTTGTTGTTGTGTCTTGTTAATTATTATTTTTCAGGCTTTCAAAGAAGGGCTTGCTTATCATCTGGATAAATTTAAGTATGACAATGCTGCTACTGGTATGTTCCTAAAGATACCTATATTTGGCCTTCCAGCTCCTTTTCTGTCAATGATCATGTCCCACAGATTAACTGCTGCTTTGTTGTGTATCACTTTTCAGAGGACCTCTGGGAAAGCTTGGCTCATGTTAGTTCCAAGCCTGTGGCTGCTGTCATGGAAACATGGACAAAACAAATGGGGTTCCCTGTGCTATCTGTCACAGCAGAGCAGGTGTGTGGGTGATGTACTAACGTTGCAGGTTTGTCATTAAAGACCAGGGCGAGGATTTTGCCCAGATATTTTGTGTCAGATCCCCAGCTATTTTGATCAGTTGAGAAATGACGTAGCTGGAACCCAGGGCTGCTTTGGGTACACCTTTGTTTACTTCAAAACAAAGTGACAGCTATGGTTTGGGTGCTTTGGGTTTGTTTCTGAGGGTCTTTGTTCGTAAGGGTATTCAGTGAACAAATAAATGACCATTACTACAAGAATGAGAGTTTAAGTCATTTTCATTTTGCCAAAACTGGTGGCTACCAGTTCAAATTTTTAAATGGAAATTCCATCATTTGTTTTAGTAACCAATCTTTTCGGTGTGGGAGGAAAGGATTAAATGAGAAAGAGGAAAATGGAAGAAAGGAGGAAGGAAGGAAGGAAGAAAATGAGGGAAGCCTCTATTGCAGGGTGGTGGGGGGGGGGGGCAGTAAGCAACTGACAAGGGAGAAAAGGAGATAATGGGAGGGGGGGGGGAGAACCAAGGGAGTTAAAGGGGGAAGTGGGGGGAGAATGTAACTAGGAGAAAAGGAAGAGTGACTCTTTATGCATTATTGTTGTTTCAATTTGTATTTAGAAAGGAGAATCAAGAGAAGTTAGCATCTCACAGAGCAGGTTCTTTGCTGATGGGGTTAGTCAAGGTACCGCCATATTACTACCAATTGGATTTTAATGATGTAGTTGCTGGGTTTTTTTCTTCTTGTTTTTGTTCTTTTTAAATCAATAAAAACAATTGTGAGGACGTTATTTGTTAGGTGTCAGTTCGAGAGATCACGAGTATGATGACAGACTGAAGTGGATGATACAAACTTCTGTTACTGATAAATTGTACCAGCACAAAAGATTGACTGAAAACACAACGGTGCTATTTGCAGGATACATGTATGGAAATAAAAGGACTCCTGTACTTTACAATTGTGCAGCTGTCTTATTTATCACACGCTTAACGAGGCTGACAACGTTTTGAATCTTTAAACAATTTAGATGAGGCTTTCTCTGTAGTTTGTTTAGTGCCTTTCTTGAAACATCTTCAGTGGAAATTACTTCCTAATTTGTGAGATATGTTGAAAACGGAGGGGTTTTCAAACTTGTGTCTTGGCATCGGTCCTGAGCGCTAAATGGGGCAAATTTCGCTGTTTTCTTGGTGCCCCACGTTATCTTTGAAATAAAACCATGCCACCCACCTTCCGGGCACCCCTTTCGCTTCCCAGGCTCTATCGCCTGATTACAGTGTAGCGAGAAACCATCATTTCTCTTCATACCCCAGGTTCTTATCATTGGCAAGTTCCTGTTAGCATATCATCAAGTGCCAGTCCTCGCGTGAGTGTAGTTAGTACCTTACTGGATGAGACGTCCTGTACTGTCGTAGTGAATGACATCAAGCCTGATCAATGGATCAAGGTGGGTCTTTAATGTTAGGATAATTTAAATACATAGAATATAGTGTGAGTTTTGTAGGCAAACTGAGCGAGAAAGAAAGCCCATAAATTTATAGCGTGCGTGCACGGGATTTAAAGTCACGACTGTGATACTGGACAAGGTGCATTCAGTTGCTCTACCTACTGAGCTAACAAGCCAGCTGGGATCTGGTCATGTTGTTGGTTCGTAATATACACTTTGGCACCTGTGGACCGGATGAAGGTGATTGTGTGAATAAATGATAACTGAATCGTGTATAGGAAATCAAACACACGAACTAGCGCTTAGAAATCTTATGAATGCCACCAACTTTCTTAAGCCCTCTAGTGATTGGGAGTTACTTAAAAAAATTAATGCAAAGTCCACCAAGCGGGGTTTGAAATAAACAACGAAGGGTCACTGTGGGGATGTCTTGGAAGACGGGGCTGCTATAGCATGATAATTAAGGAGATCGATCTAACTGTTAAAATGTTTTGCAGTTAAATCCAGGCCAGGTTGGTTTCTATCGAGTGCAGTACTCGTCCGCCATGTTGGAACTTCTTCTACCAGCCATCAGAGACAACAGTCTTCCACCAAGAGACAGACTGGGACTTCAAAGCGATCTCTTCGCTCTGGTGTGTATAGAACTTTCTAACACCTGCTAAAGGGTACTTAATTGCAAATGCTACTTTTCTTCAGAGGCCAGTGTTATTCTCTTCTCTCACCATTCCCTAATTCAGAATCTATGAGAAGCCCGATACGAGTGATCCGTGTGATAGCTTCAGAACATCCTTTGATGTAGGGTATAGTCGCTGTAGTGACTGGCGTCGGGTTAGCGTTCATAGCGTTTGGCTCTGTCCTGTAAGTGTTGCTTCTAACAAAGTCGCGGTTGTAGTTGTTCTTATTCTTTAATCTTTAATCTTTAACTGTTTTAGGAGTACCATGATTAAAGATTAAAGATTAAAGATTAAAGATTAAAGATTAAAGATTAAAGATTAAAGTTAAAAACGACTTGACAAGATCAACAACAGACAAACAATAGACAAACCGGCTTATGTTACTAACAATTCACAATTCGGATCGAAATGCACCAAAAAGACTGATCGAAATGCACCAATCGCTGTTTGCAGTCTTCACAGCCAATAACAACACGACTTCGTTGACCAATCAGATCAACGACCAGTGTATTTATACCAACTACTGACGTTATACAAATCACTTGATGATGACTTCGTCAGCTCAGGTTGTCAAAACGTCAGTCAATGTCAACACGAACAGTCATTTCTCAGGACTACACTCACCCGGACGATCGTACTTCACTTAGTTATGCTACTTTAATTCGTACTCACCTCCTACGGTTCGTAGTCACCATATTGCGTTTAATTCTTTTCTTTGAGAATGAAGAAATATATTATAGTAACTGGAGTAATTAACAAATGAGACAATAATAACTGGAGTAATTAACAAATGAGACCATCATAGGGCTTGTTCCCAATTCAGAGTGACGGTAAGGTTCATGATTACAAAATAGCATTGACGTGTATTATTCCCCCACCCCTCCAAACCCCAGAAATGTAGGAAACTGTTATATATTGTTTGTAAATGGAGATGTAACTTGAGTACAAACTGGCAGATAGTATCGGCATCGAGCCTGCCGAAAATCTACAAAACACAGAAAGGTAAAATACCGCACTGCTGTTTAGCTGAATCACTAGCCACTGGGCAGCACATCTCAGTAGCCCAAGCTCCTTCCCAGGATCCTTCTTCGTCCCACCTTACCTTGTTCTTGGTGACATGAAGAGAAGATCTCTGGGAAGGACCAAAGGTTTGCAGACTAAAATTGACACCAGTAGTGACATGAATTTTAATTTAAAATTGAATACATAACTATTGCAATGTTTTACATTAGCCTATACTTTAAACACCACTTGAACGGTCAAAACGTCTACAAATTGAACAGAACATTCTTCCCTCGTCGTTCATGACGTGATATAATCCGAACGTTGTTTTCCGTTGAATGCTCTTTTACGTTTTCTATTTAAGTATTTCATTAATTTTTGTAATTCATTTTCTTTTTGAGTGGTGACGGTTTATAGTTGGACAGAAATCTCTCAATCTGCGACCGAAGTTTCTCTTGAATGTCTTTAAGTGCAAGGCAATGCAAAACATGGAGGGAGGTCTGCGGGGGTAAGCGTGTGGCGTGGGTTCAAGTGGTACTCACGATCGACACGAACTGAAAAGGAGAAAGACTTTTCTTGGAATGATAGTTTTTCATACCAAACTCATACCAAATTTAACGTGATTTGTCTTCTTTCTGGTTGTTAAAAGACAATCAAATTAAATTAAGAATTTGTTTCCCGAATATAAATTCTACTAGCCCACGGACTACCGAGCGTGTGATTTTTACAAGCCCTAATCCATCTTTACTAGCCTCGGGCTACGATGTCGAACCCTGGCGCTGAAAGTCGTGGGGCCGAGATTTGTGGCAAGTTTATGCGTTTCATTAAGGTGGCGATGGTTCGACAATGTTGTTGAATCTTGTTCTCCTTTTCAAGCATTTAATCCAGTGTAGAATGAGTATACAGGGTGAACACGAATCGACCTAGTCGGTGAGTACGAACCGACCAAACTGAGCACGAACGGGTCTATTTGGGGAGTACAGATCAACCGAAGTTGAGTACGAACGGGTTGAGTACGAAATAACCGTGTCCATAATTCAGCTACTTCACCCAAAACATTCCGTTATCACTGTCATTGATAATAGTTCGGTGTCTACCCAAACGATGCCACAATCCCTCCCTCGTACAGGTCTTCCCAGGGTTTCTGGAGTGAGAAATGATTCTATTTTGTTGTTGTTTTCTCTTAGTGCCGCGCTGGTCTCGTACCAGGCCCTGACGTCCTGAAAGTTACCGAAGCATTTAGGAACGAAAGCAACTACACTGTGTGGAGTGACCTGATTTCTAACATGGGTAGTTTCACGTTACTACTCCAGTACTCCGACTGTTACCAGAGCTTTAAGGCTTTCTGTATCGAGCTTTATGAACCAATGATGAACAAGATTGGCTGGGACCCTGCCGAAGGAGAGGGTAGGTGATAAAAAGCACCTTATGCGAATGAAATTGTCACTTAAAA
This sequence comes from Pachyseris speciosa, assembly GCA_016490735.1. Classification (NCBI taxonomy): domain Eukaryota; kingdom Metazoa; phylum Cnidaria; class Anthozoa; order Scleractinia; family Pachyseridae; genus Pachyseris; species Pachyseris speciosa. The sequence goes on from JAEMWC010000262.1 coordinate 900,171, forward strand.
CAACCGTCCGATGCTTTCTTTGTGTGCAACAAATGATAACAGAGGCATGATTCATCTCGTAGGATTGAATTGAATTTGTCATCTCTTCTGGTGGAACACGTTCATTCTCGTATGATTTCTTTCCTTTGTTTTTGTTTTTGTCGTTTAAATTTTCGCAATTTGAAATCATCTTAAGTTGTTTTCTTTCTACGTGCGAGCGAACTCATGGTCATCGTCATCGTCATCATCATCTTCATCGCCTCCATCAAGTGTGCTGGGACACAAAAAGTTACGAACGTTGCCCCTCAGTTTTTGAGGCTACCGCATCTCTTGAAGCAGTAGCCTCTGTGTCATTGGGTCTGTAAGTAATGCAGGTAAGTAGTCAAATGGATCGGATTACAAGTTATCGGATGACCATCGCGACCAATCAGATCGTTCGCTTATGTAGCTACGTCAGTAATCCGAATTATCGGATAATGACCGGAGCCAATCAAATCCTTGTGTAAATTACGATTATCAATACCAGCGCGATGTTGTTCCATGTGCTTTTTCCTACTCCTGTTGAGCCGGAATTGCTGTTGTTGTGGTACAGTGAACAAGGTATCAGGGACTCAAAGTCAAACTATCAAGATAAAGGACTGCATGCCACGGTGGCTACTACTGCAGCTTTTACGTGAAGGGGATGCGAAACGTTTGTCTGTTGGATGTTTTGGATGGTTATTTATTTTACTACAAAATACAAATAACGATAAAACAAAACAGTTACACAAAGTAAATGAAAGTGGCGAGGAAGCCCAAAAGCAAACCACGAGGCTTATAGACATTGGGCTCCCTCAGAGTAAAAATAAAGTGTGCTATTGCCTAATGCAACGAAATACAGACAAGAGTTCCAGAGAATCATCGTATAAAGTTATGCAGCAATATAAATAATAAGCTCAACTGCGAATTCACACTTCTGGTCGAGTTTATTCAACATAACTTTTCAGGATCATTTCTTCATTTCATTTCATTTCCGCAGTTCATGTATGATTTCTTTCATATATCATTCACTCTCAGTTCTTTCACGGGAACATACGAACCCACAAATGACCTGCTCCCAGCGTCAGTGGCTTCATAGCTCAGTCGGTTCGAGCATCGCACCGGTAATCGCGAGGTCACGGGTTCAAACCCCGTTGAACTCCTGAATTTTTTCCAGCCTTCTTTTCGCAATTGCATAACGCAATTGCATAAATTGCGTTCACAACTGCGGGGACATTTCTTCATTTCACTACATTTCAGTTCCGCAGTTCATATATGATTTATTTCGTTATATATCATTCACAAAACTTTTCACTAACGGTACAATAGTCTTTCAATCCGTTTGCATTTGGAAATAAAAATAGCTTAGTGCTAATTACTGTCATATCCGTGTTCTTGATGCTACTCTTATTTCGTCCTGAGGAAGAAATCTCGCTGATTTTAAGGCTCATTTGCTATTCGAGAACGTTTCCAGTAGACTTGTTTACGTTCGTGTAATTGTGCATGGTATCGTATTTCACAACTCCGTCCAGGGAAAAACAATCGGCTTTGGCCCTTGAAATAAACAGGTTTTGTGTCTGGAAAGACATTTTTTTGTCCAATATTTGACTCCATAAAAGAGATCTTGTAGTACATGGCTGGTTCGATTGTCATGGACGTCAGACACACTTCGATTCAGAGAGCACTCTTCGGCTGGAAAACCTCCATAAACAGTCACTAAAAAGCTCGAAAAAATGGACTAGGAAAAAACACGTCACACAGTCTAAGAGAGCTGTACCTGGTTACAGGTGCAAAATAGTAAAAAGTGATCTTAAATAAATTCACAACTTCTCTTTGAACTTCGAGAGAGTCCAGCGACGTCGCTCGAAAGTTGTCACTGAGTGGATAAGTATTCGAAAATAGAACCGATGATCACGACATGAATCGAAGAAGACATCGGGTAGTACCGAGTGCAACCTCTAGGCTAGTAGCCACAAAAATACTGCAACTACTATTCAGCACATTGCTTTTACTATAAAAAATCAACTTTATTCACAGTGTGAGAATGAATATGTGAAAATCATATATTTGAAACTGCGGATTAAAGAACGAGTATGTGAATGATAATCGCAGTTATGAACATTACTTATAAATAAGCAGTAGTGAAAATAAAGCCTGAAAAAAAAAGGCTTGTATGAGGTTTGAGCTAACAAGCCAACTGGGAGCTGGTCGTTTTGTTGGTTCGTAATATACCCGTGAGTGATGAATATGTGAGAATGAATATATGAAAATAATATATTTGAAACTGCGGATTAAAGAATGAGTATGTGAATGATCATCGCAGTTATCAACACTAGTTAAGCAGTAGTTAAAATATAGCCTGAAAAATATTCAGGCTTGTACGGGATTCGAACCCACGACCTCTGCGATACTGGTGCAGCGCTCTACCGACTGAGCTAACAAGCCAACTGGGAGCTGGTCGTTTTGTTGGTTCGTAATATACCCGTGAGTGGTGAATATGTGAGAATGAATATCTGAAAATCATATATTTGAAATTCACATAGTCATTCTTTAATCCGCAGTTTCAAATGTATGATTTTCATATATTCATTCTCACTAATTCATCACTCACGGGTATATTGCAGCAGAGGGTTGGCGCAGTGGTGAGAGCGCTCGCCTTCCACCAATGTGTCCCGGGTTCGATTCCCGCACTCAGTGTCATATGTGGGCTGAGTTTGTTGGTTCTCTACTCTGCTCCGAGAGGTTTTTCTCCAGGTACTCCAGTTTTCCCCTCTCCCCAAAAACCAACATTTGATTTAATTTGATTTGATTTGAGATTTGTAATTAGTAGGCGAAGAGCCACCTTGTGGAAGTACTACTAATAAATCGTTATTATTATTATTATTATTATTATTATTATTATTATTATTATTATTATTATTATTATTATTATTATTATTATTATTATTATTATTATTATTGCGAACCAACGAAACGACCAGCTCCCAATTGGCTTGTTAGCTCAGTTGGTAGAGCACTGGATTTTGCCATGTGGCACTGCACCGGTATCGCAGAGGTCGTGGGTTCAAACCCCGTACAAGCCTGAATTTTTTTTTCAGGCTTTATTTTCACTACTGCTTCAGTAATGTTCATAACTGCGATAATCATTCACATACTCATTTTTTTCATTCACTGTTTTAACTTATTAAACAGTAGCCACCTGCAGTCCTTGACTGCCTCTCTGTATGTCTGGGTGGGTAATATCATCTTTCCATGCATCGATCCTGATCTAAAAAACACTGTTTAATGGTCAAGCTACGCAACATAGCTACGCAATCTAATGTTGTACTGTAGAGTCAGTTCAATTCATCCTCTTTCCTGTTCTTACTTCAACTAACGCTAGTCATGACATGGTCAGCGGTTTCTTGGATAAACCAGTCAACCGTTGTAGCTACTGAAACTGTAAAAAGCCCATTCATTCAATTTGCCTATAAATCCTTGAATACGTTCGCGACTTCTGTTTTATCTACTTTCTGTTAGGACACCTTGACGCCCTCCTCCGAAGCCTGATCATTGGCTGTTTGGGCAGATATGGCAACATAGCCACCGTTGCTGAAGCTTGTAGGAGATTTGATGCTCACTGTAAGGGTGAATCCACGATCCCTGCTGACTTGAGGTCAGCTGTGTACGGCACTGTTCTAAAGCATGGTGATGCCAGCACACTGGAGGCCATGATGAAACTGTTTAGGGAAGCGGATTTGCATGAGGAGAAGGTTCGACTCATGAGAAACATGGGAGCTGTTTCACAACCTGAACTCATCAAGAAAGTCATGGATTTTGGCATGTCTGTAAGTTTTCTGGTTCTTTTCATCACAAACCCTGGTTTAGTGTCACTTATATTTCATCGCAAACTCACCGATTATGTACTGTTTATGTAACAACAACAACAACAATTTATTGACAAATTCAGATAGGTATAAGAAGCTTGTCCCGCAAATAGCCGGGATAAGACGTGCACGAGAACATATCAGAAAAAAAATAAATAAATAAAAATGAATTACTTTACATAATAATAGATGGTTTCACGGTTATTGGCGCCATATTAACTATGGGGCAAACGCGACGAAAATTACAGTAAATGCATGGGAATTTGACCGACTTTAAACCTCTGTATTGTAACAGCGCTACAAAGAGGCGGATTTCCGCAGCGAAAATTTCCTTCAAAAGACATTTGTACTGAAATTATTTTCATGAAGTATAAAGGACGGATTCAGGCTACAACGACCGTAAACGAATTTTTAAGATTTCATACAAACCTCTCTAATCAAAATTATGCAAATTACCGCTAATTTAGAAGCAAATGAGAAGATTTATAATTCGAAATTACGGACGTTAACGTTGTACCTTCGTTAATGGCCTTATTTTCTGATGAATGAACGATATCAATAAAACCGTTAAAAGTAGTGGCAAATGTTGGAAATTTGCCTCTTTTTAACGGCGTTACAGCGATTCAAAGTCGGAAAATCCCATACATTTACTGTAATTTTAACCGCGTTTGCCCCACAGTTAATATGGCGCCAATAACCGTGAAACCATTTATGCGGGTTTGATTAAGCTATGCAACAAAATTAAAATAAATTACAGGTAATTTTATTATCATTAATAATGCAATCAAAAAGAGATGAAGAGAGAAAAGGAGAATCAGATTATACTAGCAAAAGAGAAGGACAAAAGAGGATCAGTTTTTCATTGGGTCAATTATCGTTTCCACTTCAATATAGGAGTCTACAATTTCAAGTATGTCAAATAACTTTCCTGCAGCAACCACGTAACTCATATTGAACAAAGTACAAGCGAGCCTATTCACCGTCTTTCATTGTAATAGTCACACTTCAAAATATCATTTAGACTGAGATTCAGATTGAATGATGTTTTTAGTGCTGGCAATAGGAGACAAACCATTTTAGTGGTCACACCTAAGGATTTCATTTGAAGCGATGTAAAAAGAAAAGAGCTGAATTCCACACTGCAGCTTCTGTAGTTCCAACGAGTATTTTGGGAAATGCAATGTGCAATGTTTCTTTTTTATCTTCCAAGAATATGTTCTACAGCGATAACTTTCGGATGTAATGTAAAACAAATACACACTATATAAGCGCAGCCTTCCATGAGGCATCAACATTTTCCAGTGAAGTGAAAACACTGCGACGGAGCGTTTATTGTTGTCTTGCGTTCTCACAAGACCAACCCCCCCCGCCCCCGAAAAGACTCGGAAGAACAAGTTACATTCATTTTAGAATGAATCAGTTCACTAATTTGGAATTCATTCGACCAGCTCCAGCCGAATAATATCCCTAAATACGCTTTATATCAGCCACTCTGCACAGGCCTCCAACATGCCGCCAGTTGATCTTTCTTTGTTAGTACTTGTTAACAGATATATTTATTCTTTTTTAGGACGAAGTTCGTTCCCAGGACACTGTTTTTGTGATTGCAGGCGTCACTGGCAGGTCAGTGCCCTTTTCGTTATGTTAATGAATACTGAATTTCAATGTAACAAAGATTCCTGTATCTAAGACCCTTACACAGATGGTAGAATCTGATCCTGTTTCCTCGTTGGTATTTCAGTGTGACAGGGCGTGAGATGGCCTGGAAATTTGTCCAGGATAACTGGGATGAACTCTACAATCGTTATGAAGGAGGATTTTTGCTAAGCAGACTCGTCCAGGTAATTGACTTAAAGATTTCGATTTCTGCCTTGTAATCGTTCGGTATTCCCTTTATTAAGCCCCCTCCACTCCCCCATCCTTTGATTGGCCTCCTCCTCCTCCCCATTCCTTCATGCAAAGTAGTCTTTAACCAAAGAATCCAGAAAATATTTAATAATTCTCCCACTATTAAGCCAGCTTCCATATTTCTCACTCAATAAAGTATTAATTTCACTGCTCGTCTTCTAATGTCTAATAATGTATCAGTTAAATGGTTATCAAGAAACGCGATGAATATAAACACAGGAATAGGGCATAAAAACCCTCACCTTCTCGGCCGTTCCACTGTGGGAAGGCTTTATAGCAGAAATACACACTTGGCTGTGATCTCTAGCTGCAAATGAGGCTTGTTTTCCATCTCTGCTACCATTGTTTTCCTTTACAGTTAACTACATCAATGTTTGTAACTGAAGAGGCTGCCAAAGAGGTTGAGGTAAGGTGTACATGTCTAATATGGCATTTCGCGTGGTGGTGATGATAATCATGATGGTGGTGGTGGTGGCCGTGACGGTTGTGATGATAGCTGTGGTGGTGGTTGTGATGGTTCCATCTGGTCTAGTGTCTCGTGGCCGTAGACGAGCTTAGTTTGGGTGGCAGCTATTAGAAACGGGAAATGTGGAGGGAACCTGGTTTGTGCTCCGTGCTCTTCCCCCCCTCTCCACTTTGCTCTCGCGCCCTTTCTTCCTCTTCCTTTTACCATCAGAAGGTACCACGCAGGCACATTAAAACCAAAATCGGAGAAACCTTATAGAGACTAAAAGATAGGCCATCGTAATTACATTCCTGAGCTCACTGTCAGGTCGTGAACATTCATTAAACAGCTACAGGGTTATTAATCAAACATGAACCTTCATTTTAAAAGAGCATTGGCTTACAGTATCTCTACTGCACATCCTATTCCGTCTCACAAATTGAACAGCTTTATCCTGTGTGTGACAAAGCTTTCTAAAATGATGAGTTGGCCATAAAGGCAAGAGGCTCTTACTCTCGGTGTCCGTCGGTGCAGTGCAACACGGGTTTTAATTGCTGCTTCTGCTAATGACAATGATAACAACTGATTCCATTTTCCTTGGATCGGTGTAAAAGAAACCTGCAGTGAAGAGTTACAGTCTCCCTTATCGTTATCAACTCTTTCGGTCTTTGAATATGATGTTAATACATTACTCCTTTGGAAGAGCTAGTTGAGATTCAACCGGGAGGATATATCACGGCATTTGATCACAGGCTACCCAGTGCCAGAGGCGTACCCTTGCTTCTGTTTAAGGTTTTATTTGGTTTCTTTTTTCTAGGAATTTTTCGCCAAACGCCCCATTCCTGCTGCAGAAAGAACCATTAAGCAGTCTTTGGAGAACATTCGCCTGAACTGCAAGTGGCTGTCACGTGAATCGAACAAGATTAGCGAGTGGCTGGAAGAGAAAGGATATTAGGGAAAGTTTTAATTCCCCAAAGAACAAACGGAATGATTCTCTACTGTCGTTTAGTCAATTTTCAGGTCACATTATAGAGGCATGCGTCCTAATAGAAGCATCTCCTGACTTTCCATTTGTCAGAACAGACGACCGTTCAGTTTGTAATTGGGATCTGCCATATTCTGAAGGGATCTTTCGATCAGTTGTGTAGGGCGCATTTCTGCTAGTGGTACGATCCAGGAATTCAAACCAATGATATAGAGCGGTTTTCAGTTGAGCATCGGAACAAAATTGCGTTTGGTTTGGTTTTGCATTGCTTCGCCCTATGATTGGCCAGCAAAACTCGCACCACTTTCTGAACCAATGAGAAGCAAAGCCAAAACCAATCGCGACTTGCACACTCAGATTTTCCCGCGCTTTGCGCCGCTGTACGTGTAATTACTTGGACTTCTGGTTGGCTCATTGTACTGTTTCGTTCTGTTGTGATTGGATAGAGTAATTGCTTTGGTTTTGGCTTTACGACACTCAATTGAAAACCGCTCTATCACCAGCGATTGAATTTGTTAGATTCCATTTGCAGACAGACTGGTCAAGCCGGCCAGGAAATCTACGTTATTGAACCTCCGGTTCGTCGTCTTTGTAGGAGTAACTGTGTAGAGTTGCTTAGCGTCCTTATTACCTCACCGAAACGTCTGTTCATGCAAAGTAATTTAAATTTTGGTTCTGTGGATAAAATCTTCAACCATTACAATAAAAGTTGTTAAGACGTTCCTTTTTGTGGTTCTGTCTGTTTCTTATTGCGTGAGACGGGTCTCGTAACTCTTGCTTATTACGTCCTTTTGATGTTATGTTCAGTTAGTTTTGGCATAACGCAGTGTTGCACACAAATTTTTTACAGGCGGGGGCGGCAGTGAAATCTTTGAGGGGTCATTGTTTACTTAATCACCTATTTTGAGGGGTCATGAAGTCAGCTCTTTCGTGCGTTCATAAGTGCTGACGCATACCGCTGAATAAAAGTACTGAGAACGCATTTGTACACCGTTAGCCTCGACCTAAAGTAAAATATTCACAAATACCGGCGGGAAGGTGCCACAAATTTGAAAATTAAAGTAAGTAAATAGTAAAGTAAGTAAAATCCTTTATTTAAAACGCGACACGATTATCGTTTAAGCACTACATGCTTGAGGGGTCGTGTATCTAATTATCTAATTACCTACTGATAAAATGAATAAAATATAAGAAATTAACTTACTTTATCGCAAGTCTGATTTCCCTAAATATCAGACTAGATTTTGCCTTTGAATAAAATTGTTTAAAATTAAAGAGTCATTAAAATATTCTGAAACACAGTTCCATAGTACAGCTCCTCTGTAACAGAATTTTTCATGAAATAAGTGGAAAATCGTGGGACGACGGTCTTATTATGTCCTCTTAAGTTATACGGACTATTACGCCATACAACTAAATCTGAAATCATTGCGAGCATATTATCACTAGCTATGTTAAAGATTAGTTTGACAAAACTTCGTTTATACACGTCATAAATCGAGTCCCCTTGTGTGAGTTCTATAACTTGTACTGCTGGTGTGTCTCGTGGCAAGTAAAAAATTAGCCTTCCAGCACGACAGTGCAGTGCTTGCAGGGATTTAATGTAACCCAGGTTATTACAGTTCCCCCAGATAGCGATGCCGTATGTCACTGAAGGGAGAGCACTTTTTCAGTAAGTTCAATTTATTGACAAAGTTGTTCCTTAAGATGATTCGCCCAAATCAATTTTCTGTCGATATGTAAACAAAAGAGCTATAAACAGGTCATCTTCTCGCTGGAATTTGTGAGTATTTTACTTTAGGTCGAGGCTAACGGTGTACAAAAGCGTTCACTTCTCAGTACTTTTATTCAGCGGTAATGGCGAACTCGAAACTGGACTATCGTTTTACAACATTTTCAACGTGGTATAGAGAGAAAATCTCTCCTACGTCATCAGCGTGCACAATAGGAATATGAAGCACGCTCGCGCAATTGAATTTGACTACACGAAATTAACTGTTACGTTATAAAGTCACTTGAGCACAAAACATTGAAATGGCTCAAAAATGATAATCACTGAACATAACAAGAAGACTAAAAGAATGAAAAAAGAAGTTAGATATCGTACAGGAGGAGGAAGGTGCACTGGAGTAGAGTCCCATTTTATGTGTTGCATGGTTCCTCCCCATTACGAAATGGAGAGGGGTGGACGGATGAATATTCAGGGTGGTTTATTACTTGAACAAACACCTTCCTCTGATCAATAAAAGCCGGTTTAATCAGCCGGGCGAGATGTTACTGAATATCCCACACGTTGCATGTCCGGGCGTATTTCCCAAAACAGCGGCTGGAATCGAGCCTAGAGTGACTTTCTGAGGGCCCAGTTGCTCGAAGCATGGTTAGCGCTAATCCGGGTTAAATAACATGACAACCTATAAGTTTTAATACATCTTAACCAATGGTTAGCGCTAACCATGCTTCGAGCAACTCGGCCTGGATGTCTAAACATTTGCTAAGTAGGCAAACAAATGTTTTCTAAACAGATTTATATTACCCTTCAAACAGCAAAATAACAAAATTCCTTTGAACACAATTTATAGAGCAATTTTCATAGTTCCACGTCATTTTATATCATACATACTTTACCTATTTTACATAAACGGAAATTTGTTAATTTTTTGTTCTTTACAGTTTTTCCAGGCACAGATTTTCCTCATTATTGCCTACATTGCAGTAATTCAATTTTCTATCAACGCAAAACGAAGTATTTGCAACAATCATTGAAAGTTATCGAAGTTAAATACGTTCCTCAACGCAAAAATTCAAGGTGAAAACATATAACAATTATCCTGCGAATTCGCGCAGAATATTGTGGATTATAGTGGCTCCCTTTACAATAATTACTAACACTAACTATATTAATTGATAGGAACTGTTTAAAAACAAATACTATTAAAACAATATACATACCATAACTGATAAAAAACGTGCTAACAAATGATAATTATATTATATTATATTATATTATATCATATTATTAATTATATTATATATTAGAACGGTAACAAAGCTCTATCGAAGTTACATTGGTTTGAAATTGTACAACCGATCTACTCTCTTGCAAGGGCACAAAAATGCTTCTCAATAAATGGTTTAAAAGATAGAATAAATATCACTCCTCGGTTTTCTTTACGGAGTGCGAAATACTGTTGTTTAAGTATTTACCTTCTTCGTTGCCGTCACCACATTTTCGTAAGATAAAATTGTAATGAATGGCCTTGAGTATATTTGATTATCTTGCGTTCAGTGTAAAGTGGGTTCCATTATTTTGCTGACGTTGTCAAGATGTTTTGAGTCTTGTTATCAAAGCGAGGCTAGGTACACACTTTTTGTGAAACATGCAAGCAAAACTAACATCCACATGAAAACTTTCCACGAGGACTCCATTTGAAGAGGAAGCTGAACTGAATTCAAAAATGGCCTATTGTCTGTGATAACGTATAGGCAAAGCTATTAAACAGGTTGAAGAACTAAGGGCCTTTCTATATGAGGTTTTCCTGCCATGGCTCGGCTCATGCTTTAATTCTTCATAATACCTTGGTTGTGTTTATATGAGAATGCGGGCTGGCCCATATAAACAGGCCCTAAGCTGTTAAAAATACAAAAAGAGCTAACTACAAATTAAAATTTAAGTACCATACAAGAAGCTCTGTTCTACTGTTAAGAATTTATCTCGAGGTGTTAAATAGAGCAAGACAGAATGCATCGCAAAAAGCTGAATCAAAAAATGACCTATCCATTTAAAGAGGAATGCTTTTCTATAAAGGTCGTATTAAATCTCTTACTGTTTCTTCTCTTACTATGTAATCGATGGATCTTTGTTTAAAAGGTGTTAGTATCTTTTTACTCATTTCTTCTCTGCTTCTGTTCTTGGCTCTTTCTTTCTCTTTTCTAAAATAAATTTGAAAACATCAGTTTTGGCAGATTAAACGGAGGGGAAGAAATAGATGATGTACTGAAACCATGTTGGAGTCATAGGACCAAATTGTATTTATTCACAATGAATAGATTAGAATGCTCAACTACAAGCAAATATAAAATGTAACTGCGGTGAGCCATTCGACAGTAGGTATCACCTCGCCAACAGGCAAGTGAAGCGTAACGTGACGTGAAAGTAACCGTAGATATAAATACGAAGCTTGACACAAAGTTGATAAGGGACGGACCATTAGAAAAAAACCGGAGGGGGATGGCAATTCCCCAAAAAATTTCCTGCAAAAAAAAACATCATGCAGAGGAGAAAAATCCTGCAGACAAGTGGGCTTCAAAAAAAAAAAAAAATTCTCAAGCACCGAAAATTTTTCAACGCACCCCCCCTCCCCCTCCTCCTCCGGTTTTTTTCTTATGGTCCGTCCCTGAGAAGATAAAGAAACATAAAACGCTGATGTGCACAAGCAGTCTGAATTATAGACTGCTTGCAGTCGGTTTTTCTCTCGAATTTCTCTCTTGAACTCTCTTGCTCACCGGGAAAAAATGGCTCTAGAAGGATTGGGACGAGACAGGCGGCGCGCGAGAAGAAAGACTCGTCTCGCCCCAATCCCTTTGATATAAACCGCGTTGTTTTGCGAACGTGGATGAGAACTCGACGAATTTTAGAGAAAAGGCGGACTGCTAGCAATCTATCTGAATTAACGGAAATTGAGCTGAATGAATATGAGAGCGCAAAAAAATAATTTCTTGCTGTGTTGCTCTATTACTTATTCGAAGTTGATTAATGGCCTCACAATGGCTTAGTCACGTGTCTTTGGATTTGGTTATAGTACTACCATACAACTGTTAAAAACAAGCGAAAAAATGGCGCTAAAAGGGTAACAAGCTTATTCGACAAAGAATTACCTACCTACTTTCCACAATTCATCTATATGCCATTGCCCCTCTGCAGGACCTTCAGCAAGAGAAGCAAGTAAAATTACACTGTCAGTGGAACTGCCAGTGATTGTACACTCGGACGGACGTATATGATGTCTAAGTGAACATTTAGAAGGAGCATAAAGAGGTATATGAAATGACACCATAAGCGTTACCATGCAATGAGGACACTATATCTCACGGTTTGAACGCAGTGAAGTGAAGCCTTTAGAATTATACTG